>JAVQKC010009874.1:0-23016 GCA_036025475.1 Philypnodon macrostomus
ATATATCTCAGATCTATATCAGATCTAAACCAGGAATAAATGCATATCTGTGTGTGTATATACTTTTTTATAAACACAATGACACTTTCTGTCAATGTGTATAACAGGGGGAAAAAATAAAGTAATAATAAACATGTCTAACCATATTCACGCGTACACATGTTTTTGAATATATGTATCTATGCATGGTTTAGATTTGATTTAGTGTTCATTTGTGCTGTTTGTCTTTCATTAACCCTAATAATATCTATAACTATCTAACTTAAATACTCTTTCCATCTGTGACCGGTGAAGTTCTTTTTCAAACCTGGTTTCGCTCGGGTTTACTCTTCATTTCTGACCTGGTTTATAGTCCTCGTTTAGTCCTTGTTTAGTACTGGTTTAGTTTTTTATTTAGTCTTGGTTTCTCTCAATTTAGTGCTGTTAGTCTTTCATTGTTGAACCTATATAATGTCTTTTTTAAATCAAGAAAAATGGAACTTGAATACCCATCTCCTTGCGGGTCGGTAAAGCTGCTGGCAAAGCCTCTTTCTCCGCATCTGGTGATAGGACCTGGGGCCATATAACGAGTACTACAGTGTGTTTCTGCTGCAATCAGGAAACACTGGGAGATCTATACGTGGTAATTACAAATTCATGCCACTGCTGTGAAACTGAACACTCTGCGTCGTTATCGGTAATGGGGGCATTAGGAGAGAAGTTAGCGGCAATGATTTCACCCCACGATCCCAGCTTTGTCCCGCCATCATCAGCAGAGAGCCTCATGACGACAACATTATCTTGTCACATTACACAAAGCATGATACAATATGGCAGGATAACAATGGGATGGGTTTTTCAGTGGGGCAATAACCAAGAAAAACACAGAATTGTTCGAAGTAAATCCAACAGTTTGCTTACCAAGCGTTTTCTGAATTGATTAATCCAGCCTTGTTCAATCTCGATGACAATAGCCTTTGGAAACATAAAAAAAATGGACAGTATCAGTCACACCCTCTTCCATCTGTAATGACCTCATATAATCTAAGTCCATAAATATTCAGCAGATAACACTGATATTGTAGGAGTTCACCACTAAAATGCATGGGTGTGTTTTGTGGACGGAATCCCGAAAAGGGTGAGTTATACATCATAAAACATTTCTAAGTTTGGCTAAAATGGAAAAGTTACATAAACACTTAAGCAAGACAGAAATCCAACACAGAAACCTTATGTCGTAAAAATGCATTTCAAACATGCTATGAAATACAGTCAGCAGGTCTATGTGGCCACAAGCAGTTGCGAAAAAGACATGCTAATTAGGCTAACCTGGTGCTAACGTTTGGGGATAATGGCAATGCTAACGTGGAGCTAATAGCTATGCCAGTGGAGTTGCAGTTCTAATGGCAGTGGGATCAGGTGAAGTTTATTTGTTACTAGCAGAGGTGGGTAGTACTCAGTTACATTTACTCAGTTACATTTACTCAGTTACATTTACTTGAGTAACTTTTTATATAAAATGTACTCCATAGAGTAGCTTTACGACACAATACTTTTTATGTTTACTTGAGTAATAATATTTTGAAGTAACTGTACTCTTACTCGAGTATAATCTTGGAAATCTAGAAAGAGTAAAAGTACTTTTACCACCTCTGTGTGTCATGTAAGAACAGCTTTATGTGAAAAATGTGATGATGTGGAAATTCTGTTCCTTGTGCCTTAATTTTTGAAAATATTATTTACGTTTTTAGTTTATCGTTTGAAAATATCTGTTTATTATCTTTTTATTTTTTGACAGATTACCACAAAATTAAACAAATAATCTGACAATACACTCAAACAGGACTCGAGTAGTTTTTTCACCAGTACTTTTCTACTCTTACTCGAGTAATAATGTGAATAAGTACTTTTTGCTTTTACTTGAGAAACATTATTTTATTTATTATTGGCTACTCTACCCACCTCTGGTTGGTAGGGATCCAACTGGTTAAAATGTCCATTGATAAATTAATCGATCCTCAGCGGCCTGTAAACAAAGTCTGACAACAGCATGACACTTATTACTGATAACTCATAAATAAGACCGTGTTTCCACTTTCAAACCATTGTCCTCGTCAAAAATGTGGGCTAGTTGATTTCATTTCGGGCAACTGAAATCTGCACAGTGCCTGTCTGAAGGGCTACAAGGCATTTTGACATTTTGCGAGCCCACGACACCACCGCAGGACAAAAATGCAAAAAAGAAAGATTTGTTTATAAAATGTATTTTGTCACAACTGTGAATGACGACATACTGTCCCTGGGCAAGACACTTAACCCACATTGCTTATGAATGAATGTGTTTGTGTGATTGGTGTTCGGTGGTGGTCGAAAGGGGCCGTAGGTGCAAACTGGTAGCCACGCTTCCATCAGTGTGCCCCAGGGCAGCTGTGGCTACATACCACCATCAGGTGTGTCTGTGGAGTGAATGAATGATACCAAAAAAAATATGTAAGCACTTTGAGAAAGCCTTGGGCATTGTAAAGCGCAATATAAATCCAATCCATCATTATTATTTTGCAGTCAATGGGTCTAAATTGGGAACTTTGAAATGCTTTGTGAACGTAGGATACCCTTGTGGTAGGAATTATGAATCTTGAAAATGAGTGTCTAATCAACAAAAAGGTGTTTACATTAGCTTAAGCTGAAATTAAGTCTGACTCAACAATTGGAACAAGACCAGCATCAAAAATATTACACTGGATGTCCGTCCTTATTCAATTATTATTCAATTTATTAATCAGGCTTGGGACCAGCAGAAAGCTGACTTTTCTGTGGCTAGACAGTGTTGGTGTTCAGGCATAAATAGCTCCATTATTCCCAATACTGACAGCCCTGAGACAATTGATATAGGTCACCACAAATGAAGTCCACTTATACTGTGCTCATCAAACTAAAAGACAGTCATTATTTTTGCACAGAACTTCAGCTCTGGCCCACGCACATGCTCAGATGAAAGCCCACTGTCTGCTCCCTCAAATGTTATTCTCTGTTGTTCCCCGTGCTTCTCCACCATCATCATCATCATCATCAGCATCGACAAGCTTTAATCATCGAGACTTTTGGACTGGCCTCTCTGAAAGAACTACTGTTTTCATTCATCATAAAACGATATCACTGCAGCCATTGTTGTGGTGACTTCAAAGTGTGTCTGATATGACTGTATTTAGTGTTTAATGTAATGTAGAGTCACTCTTCATTTAGGATGTCACAGATCTGAAACAAAAGCATCTTGACATCAAAAAGCGGTTGTGTTTCTATAGTCTACCATCAAGCCAATTGCATTTGAGTTTGATTTTAGTTTCCCTTCAAAAGACTATCCCCACCATAGCTACCCCTGCTTGCTTTTACTGAACTAAAACTCAATAAATGATTGTCACCTTAACAGCCAAATGCTCCTGAGTCCAAATGCCACACCAAGCAAGACCTCTCTGTATGTTCTCCTTGTGTCTGGGTAGGTTTTCTACATTTTTCCACACATCGACCTAAAACAGGGGTGGGTAAACTGCGGACCAGGGGCCACATACATCCAGTCTGCTCATATTTTTTAAATGATTAAATATTGTTATAACAACCTGCAGTAACCAGTTAACTCCACATGGACATATGTTTTCACTGAGGTCCGGTCGAAGGCTGTATGTCTCATTTGTCAGAAATGGTTGAGTTTACAAAGAATACAATATCAGCCGGCCCACAGGGCACATTTTTAAACCCCATGTGGTCTTTGAGTCAAAAAGTTTGCCCACCCCTGACCTAAAACATGCACAGGTCCTGACCAAGACCCTGGCTCTAGACTCTGACCCTGACCCTGACTGCACGTCACTTTCAAAAGTCTATTCCTATAGGACATTTTAGAAGGACTGGTAGGTTCTTCTCACCATTACATCAATGGCTGTAGGCTGCTCACATCTTTTTGTCTCTTCATGCTAATCCCAGTCAGAGTAAATGATGTTGAGATCAGATTTGTGGATCTTAACCAGGTGAAAATACTTACTAACTAGAGGAAACCGAAGCAATGGGCCAATGTCACAGTGGTTAGATACTGTACAAATGCTGAACCCAACAAAAACGTACTGTACTGCAAATAAATCGAAGTCACAATAATCATGTATCATGGAATTTAGTATGAAACCATCAGAAGTGGGTGGTAACGGTGGATATACCATATTGTTTTACTTCTATGTTTGAAATACTACCACAGCTTTGTAAGTTACCAAAGCATTGCTTTATGTTAGGCCTCCAAAAATTAATCAGACATTACATTTAAACAGTTAATCAGTACCAAATACTCTTGACTGCTCCACACGTCTACCTCAGTATTTTATTGAAGTTTACATAAAACTTAATATAACTAAAAGCTAATTATGAAGACAAACAACATAAAGGACAAACATACATTGTACACTACAGACATATAAAAGCAAAGATATCGAGTCAATCCAGTCAAAACGGTGTCCAGCTGTGTATATTTTATTAGTGAACTGTATGAAGTAATACTAACTAATATTCTTAGTTGGGTAACATTACCAAAAAATTCAATGTGATTAAACTTACCTCTTGAATCTCTGTTAGCTGATGCCAGAGTTGGACTACAGTAGTTAACAAGATTATCATAATCAACAGATTTACCCCCCACAATGCACAACAGTTTACAGTAGTTCCAGTATTTTTGGGAAACCCCCATTTTTCCCCAAAATGCTATTCCTATGAACAGTATATTACTGTTTTTCATGGTTTACGGTAGTTTCTGTTGTGATTTGGCCGTTATTTCAACAGCAATTTTGTATTTATTAAGGACAATTTAGATTGATGTATTTGGGAAGTTAAGAGTAAGCTGAAGTACCTGGAGAAAACCCACAATAACATGGGGAGGACATGCAGACCCCACAAACATTGATATGAATTGTTTATTCATATTCGAAGCTGCACTACCTGATTTTATTAGTGCACTGTATGAAGTAACAACACTCTTAGCTGGGTACATTTTTGCTACTCTACCCACATCTGGAAACGTACAAAGCGACTTTATAGACCAGCCTTCTCCTCTCCTCCAGCCCTGCCCCTGTGTCCTCTATGGGACCTGAGTTTAGAGCCACTCATCTGGAATAAAGCAGGAGGGAGGTGACGGGGCCATATTTGTCCCGGACACGCTCAATGAAGCTGCTAATTGTCCTTGGCCATGTAAAGCTAACCCAACACTTCCTCTTTCTACACTGCCATTGCTCTGCATTCACCCAGTGGTATTTATTTCTGCTTGAAGCTGGACCAGTGTGAATTACATTCTTTCAAATAGGTTGTGTTCAATTCTCAATGCTTATAGTTATTAAGCGTGAAGGCAACATTTTTAAGTACAACATAGCGGTGGGCGATATGGTAAAATTTTTACAACTTAATTTTATTAAGATCAAACTCAAAATTGTTTTGTTTTTTTCACCATTTTTTTTTTTTTTGTCTTACACAGAAAGTTACTGCTTCATAAAAACGTTTTAACTGCAAATTCAACATACATACAAACCAATGTTCAGCATACTACTTTTATGAATATGATCTATTGAGTATTGTGTTGTTACAGTAAATATGAATGTGAAGAGCAGAGCATAAATGCACTGTAGCATGATTCAACCATCTTCCCAGATTATCAAATCGTCATAACTTTATATCACAATTACATTTTTATCGCCCACCTCTTGGCTAACAATCTGCTGCTAAAATCTGTGTGCAAGACTCAAAGACACCATATCATATAGTATTCAGTAGAAAGTCTATATCGGAAGCTTGAAATAGGCTGTGGTTGGAAGTTCCATTTGAAATTGTTTACTGACCAGAAAATCAAAGTATTGGCTAAAAAGAGTTTGACACGCCTAATGTTAGCAAAAATATTTGTCTTTATAAAAAAATAGTTTCTGATTGTTTCTTTTGTTCAATGTGAGCAGAATATTTTTTGTAAATATTTAGAGTAAAATTTCCAAATTATGAACCATAAAAAAATCTATTAAAAAATAGAAAATTTCCGCCATTTTTTTTTTTTCATATTTCCAAGGGTGTCAATAATTCTAGGGCATTGTAAATGGCATGCATTTATTACCAATGGAAATTTAGCATATTTACCTATACATGACATGTGGAAGAAAGTCAAGTACAAAGTAGAGCTCTAACTACTCACACCTGCTGATTTGCTTCGAAATAAATAAACTTTTACTTTGAAAGTCCAACCTGCCAACAGATTAGTGAGCTGTCAATCACACTAGTCACTGTGTGCATAGGTGATGATGATGATGATGATAATGATGGCATGTTTGGCAGTCATTTCAAAGTGTCAAACAAAGCGGGTGGGGCACTGAAAAGTTAACCGTACTTTCACGATTACTGGGAAACTCTAGCCACCAACACTGCTGGTAGACATTGTGTGACTACAAAAATAACACCTTTAAAACATCAAATATGTTTCTAGAGCAATCTTGACTTAAGTTGTTTTGATTTCTTCAGTATTATTTACTTATTAGGACTAGATGGTTGCTTCATTGTTGTTCTTTAACGACTTGTTTCAGAATAATTCTTTCTAGTTTACTGGCACTCACATTGCCGCATTATCAGAAACATTATCAGAAACATTATCAGAAACATTATCAGGAACATTATCAGAAACAGTGCAACCGGGTGACTGTCGGTGTGTGCCTGCCCCACACACACTGCTCCGAGTCACTCCAAGTTGTGCTCGAGTCAGTGAAGGACAGAGACAGAGTTCAGAGCACTTTTCACATCAAGGACAGAGACAGGCTACAGCTGATCAGACGGGTCTCTCTGTTTGGTGATTAGTCACAACTCGATGGTTCTGGAGACGTGCTGTAGACGTGACGGCTTCAGTGTAAATTAAAAGTAAGCCTTAATCAAGCTTAATATTTTGATTTCAACTCATCTAGATATTCCTTTTTTTATAGTGCAGTGATTTATTAATGACTCCAAACCCCAGCCTTCCCGTCTATACTGCCGTCCTTGTTATTTCAGCATATCTATTTCCCATATATCGAGGCCCATTCGTCATCGCTCAGTCAAACACGCCACATGTGAGCGAACATAATGTGGTCGTAAAACAGGGGCGCCCAGACGCATAAGCAGCACAAGATAATGGGCCGTTTTGGACCCTGGGGTATTTGTCATTTTTGTTTGTATTCAACAAATACTAAAGTACATGAGTATACTGCCAAGGACAGCAACAAGGACACGCCGGCAACAGGCCAGAGCAAAGAGAGTGGATTGTGTAAAAATAAATAATTGAATGGCCTGAAATGATAATATCAAGCTTGATTTATGTAGTTTGGGCTAATTCAGATTTGGGATTGTAACTAGACATAGATTATTTGACTTCAGTGTAATTCTGACTAGTTTTAAGATTTTTTTCACAAAATGTCCGTCAACAGAAGAAGCTCAATTCAAGATTAATATTGAAGTTGAAGTGCCTGATATTTTTACAAAAATAATTACACAGTCATACAGCATACCAGAAGTTATCTGAGAAAAAATGAGACTCTCAGACCCTCTGTGGGCTGTATTATAAGGGTATAAAATGAGACTCTGAGACCATCTGTGGACTGTATTATAAGGGTTTAAAATGAGACTCTGAGACCCTCTGTGGGCTGTATTATAAGGGTTTAAAATGAGACTCTGGGACCCTCTGTGGGCTGTATTATAAGGGTTTAAAATTAGACTCTGGGACCCTCTGTGGGCTGTATTTAGAGCACAGGGACACTTGTTTTCAACCATTCACATGCTTCCACAGGACAGGAGCTCTCTGACTGGTCGATACATTTTTTTTCCTAGAATCTATCAGGAATAATGTCAGGGAGCTGATGTTTTTGTTCAAAATTCACAGCTTTATTTAGTTCAAAGGGAGAAAAATGCCAACTTCAGACCACTGCTCGTTATTCTGATATTTCCTGGTTTCTGTGAGACCCTGATAGGGAGATAGGGAAGTGCATCATTCAAATTTTCAAACATCTTCCCTGACACTTTAATACAGGGGTGATAACTTGGATTCAATTCTAACATGAACTTTGACCTTTTTTGATAAAATGTCAGTTTGCGATCACCCATGTTCTTTCCTGGTCAGAAACATACTGGAGTTGTATTGTGTTTCATTCATGCAATGAAGTGGGTGTTTTGTTGATTTATTAATTTTTTGTATTTATTATATTGTATTTATTATGCTGCGTTCACACCAAACGCGACAAACGCGAAATTTGCGCGTCTGTCGCGTCTACTTGTCGATTGACATTTTGAAATCTGTTGTTCGCGCAGCAAATTCGCAGGTTTCGCGTCGCGAAAACTTCCTTTGCTTGAAGAGCAGTCTGTTGTCATCATGGCCGTATGACAGCTGTGAAAAGGCCAGTGTGATGAGCTGTGGTCGGGCATATGTGTGAGGCATGGTGGGGCTATAGCTCACTCTAGTGTTGCTTTAGCCGATAGCACCAGTGTTTGTAAAATGACAAGCTAGATCTAAACCTCAGTTTATAATAAACCTCAGACTCTCCTCAGTCAGTCCTGTTGATAATCTCATCACATGTTTCTGTGATCTTTATTCATATGTTTTGTGATACGTGGACCAGCCTTCAGGAAAATCTCTGCTTCAAATCACACAAAAACACGGCTCCAGTCACAAATAACCATCTAATTACTCACTACAGTATCTCAGGAGACTCTGACATAGATCCGTTTAGTATTCTTGTCTGTATAAACCAACACAGATGTGTTTATTTCTCCGTACAGACACTTCTAATGTGATCCTCTGGTGGCCCCGCCCTGAGGCTACATCATCAGCGTCACTTCCACAAAAGCAGGCTGATTGGTTATCGCGCCGCCAAATTTCGCCAAAGTTCAGATTGTTCAACTCTGGTGAAATTTCGCCATCAGTCTCTTCGCGCGTTTCGCCTTTTCGCGTCGTGTGTTTCGCCTTTTCGCGTCGTGTGTTTCGCCTTTTTGCGTCGCGCGTTTCGCCTTTTCGCGTCGTGTGTTTCGCCTTTTCGCGTTTCGCCTTTTCGCGTCGTGTGTTTTGCCTTTTCGCGTCACGCGCTTTCGCGTCGCGCGTTTCGCCTTTTCGCGTCGCGCATTTCGCCTTTTCGCGTCGTCTATTTCACCTTTTCGTGTCGCGTGTATCGCGCCGCAGAATGACTTGTCGCGTGACAATGCGCCTTTACATAGACCTAACATTGAAAGCTGTCCCCGTTGTGGCGTCTGTCGTGTCTGGTGTGAACGCACCAAAGTCGGTCATTACTTTATCTGTCAATCTATCCATTAAATAATTTATTAATAGACATGGAGGAGATGTTGTTGTGGGATATTCACTGCAGTCAGTAGCCTTCTTGAAATATGGAGTACAAATAAAATAAGACCAGTTTGGTCCATAACTAAACCATAACACAGGGTTCTGGAGTTGGTTTTTACTGAAATAATTCCATTCATTAATTTCTTTCATTTATTCATTCATACTAACAAATGAAGATGAATCTAGAATGAATTTGAAATGTTTTGTGCTTTCTTTCAGGCTCCAACTGTGATTGAAAGTCAAAGTACCTTTGACCTGATCTCCTCGAATGATCATCTGATGTGCAGTGAGGTTGGTTTTCTATTATTTAAGATCCCGCTAGGCTCCCACTATTGATTATCACTTGAATAGATTTTAATTTGGTTGCCAAATAGAGTGGCAGTTGATTGACATTTACTCCATATTTGAATTACTCCAGGGTAATTCAATGCTTTATTGAGTTAACCAATGATGTGTTAGATGTTGAGATTTTAGCCAATAGACACGCTTATTGTTTTGTAGCTACACTCTCTTTTTTTTATAAAGTTGATTAGGTGGCTCATCAGTGAGATCTACATACTGTGGACACAGTGTTGGAGTGTGTCTCCTGAAGAAGGATGGAAGCCTTGGGAGCACATATACTCACTTTGCAAGGCCGCAAAAGGTCATGTGCCTCTCTACAACAACAATGGGAGATATGTGGTCAAACTCTACTGGATGGTAAGTTTTCCTTTCTACATGTATAATCTAAGAATGATCTCCAAAGTACTGAAACAATAAGATAAAGCATAATTAAGATACCCTGTCTGTCTACAGTATTTTATGTGGTTTGGTCCTTAAAAAGTCACCATGTGACAGGATCATATTGGTTTCCTATTCTGCCACAAATCATGCAGTGCAGTTAGCAGTAAAACTCTCACCTTTTGACTAGAAGTTATAGAAAAGACAGCAACTCCTCCTTGGACTACAATAAATGTGATGATATCTCATGGGCCAAGCATTTGTATATCACTTTTTGATCAGTCGATGTATGCAAAACCTCTTTTTTCAGATAGAGATCAATGACACCAGGCATTTTTCTGTAAAGAGAAAGTAGAGGAGTCAGGCTGAGGGGAGGAGGGGGAAGGGATGAGAAATCCTTATCCACTGAGAGCTCAAACATGCAGTCTCACTGCTGCTTCTACTGCTGCTCTCTAAAGTGGTTTGAATTCATGTATTTCATGATGAATAGATAAAACTTAACTGGAGTTAGCTGCTTTTTAGTGAAAGAGGCACAGGAGGGATGAACACAAAGTGATAGTATATGGCTCTAAAGGGATTTGTGATATGTATTAGTGGTGATATTGTTGCAGTATTTATTATATAATATGTTGGTTAAACAAAAAAAGGGGCAGGTTCAGTTTTAAACTAACACGTCAGGATTGTAGACAACCATAGTATGTTAACCTCCGACCCCCAACACCCCCGTGTGTGTTTCTGATCGATCATTGTTTATCAATAATCCTTATAATGGTACTTTGCCCATCATTAAAATACTAATGCTTTTTCTATGGCTCCGTCCCTGCATCCTTTCTCCTCCTAAGAACATTCTCTTCTCTTAGAGTTTTGACCCACGTGCAAACAACTCCAGCTTTTCGCACTTTGGGAACCAAATAGAAAACTAAAGACTCATCTTCCATTGCATTGCATTACTTTGATAGATACACTGTACAAAAAACAGAGCTGTGAACAGATTAGTATCAAACACCCTTTTCAAATCAAGAAAAAACTGCAGAACATTTAATTTTTTCTATAAAAACATTTCCTGTACACTGATCATATGAACACTTAACATAACACAAGGCTCTAGTATAGAATATCTACCATAAAATCCAACATCGACTATCCCTGAATTTTAGGTTAGTTATTTAGGGGTATTTAGGGCTAGGAACATTAACGTGATAATAGTGGCTTGATACTTAATCTACACTAATTCATCAAAAGACGGTCTGAATGCACTATTGAATTTTCTGCGTAACTCTTTGATTAATAGAAAATATTTTAACCTAGGGGAAACACTGAAAAGGTTCTGACGGTACTTTAATTTAAAAGGATGTTTATGATAAAATGTAAACTCCCAAAAGGTTTCAATGTATGAATACTTCATAGACTGAGCAATTTGACTTTAGAACCGTTAGCAATTTGTCCTTGCTCTATTATTATGGGCTTTGCGCTTCCTGTCATGTGACCTCCAGCTGGCTAAAGCACAGCTGACTACAATTAACCACATCAGCTAGAAAGGAAGATTTGACAGGTCCAGTTGCCAGGGCTGCATTAAAGTCTTTGTTTACATGCTTTATTATTTCTTATGCTTTCTGTCTACATGAACAGTTTGGTTAGAATTAAATATTTTTTTCTCTTAGGGCTGTTGGAGGAAGGTAACGGTAGATGATTCAATGCCATTCAATGAAAACAATAAGCTGCTCCTTCCTGCCTCCACTTGTGCGTCAGAGTTGTGGCCAATGTTGTTAGCCAAAGCCCTAATTAAACTGGCTAACACCAAGTAAGTTCACTTTACATACCACTACACACATCTATAACATCAGTGAGAATTAAATCCAGTCAGTGCTTCCTATTAATTCAGAAAAAGTCTCAAATCGAACTTAAACATCATGTATTTTCTCAGTAGACACACAACTATAAACAAATACACAATTAAAATAAAAATTTCAATCTTGTTTACATATTTCAATATACTCTGAAATGTCTTGAATTAAAAAAAACACACTGTATTATGAAAACATTATCTACATTTTTTTAGAAGAATGTATACTGTAATCCCAAATCATGCTATTGTTAATTAGACTGGTTATAACAACTATTACACCCATTGACACTATCTAAATATGTGGGCAACTGTGTAGCCAATAATCAAGCTATTTCAAACAACTACACACTAAGCCATTGCCTCAAAACACTGCCTCCTTATCTACTGAACATACAATATAAGCATGTGCTATCCTCTGGACACCCCACTGAGTACATGTTGCTGACTTGTGTTAACCTTCTCCTGACCTAATGTCTGCTGCTGACCGACAGGGAGGCTGCAAGTCTGTGATGGGCAGACATGGCGTGTGTAAAGGTGGCTGTTCCTAGGTCCACACAGGGTTGAGATATTAAAGTTTCATCTGATACAGGAAACAAAGGAGCTTGATCAATGATGCATAAGGCCGTAGTGGAGATTCTTTAAACATAACTAACTTTGTCTGTTGAGCCTCTGGATTTCTATGCTACTTTCACACACATTTTTGTAAAGTCTTTGGACAGTGGCAATCGTGATCAAGCAATATTGTTTTCACTTCCTGGGGTATCCCAGACACATATTAAGTTGGACACATATCTCAAAAAGACCTGTTAAAAACATCTGCAGACATCTGTGAATGTAAAGCATGTAAAAATACCCTCGCCCAGTGGTTCTAAAACTGTGAAGATTTTTGTACTAGTTTTCGCAATTGCAGTTTAAGCCACTTTTGTTATTGTTGAAGACCTGCTCTGCATGGGGGCTTAAATTTGATGGGCGGACCACAGTGGAGTCCTGGTTCAGGCACAATATAGATTTTTTAAATTTAGTTCAGTCCTGATTTATTCCCTGTTTTGTTCTTATTTAGTGGTGCATTTGTTAACATTAATACCAATTAATCCTTTATCTTTGAGTGAATTGTGGTTTTCATACATGATCTAGAAAATATTTTTTTAGAATTTGAAAAGATCATAATTTCGCGTCCCAGCACATTGTTTTGTTGTAACCCCACAATTTCACATCAGAAACAATTATTGAAATAGTTGGTTGTGCATATGTCATGATTTCATCCATCATCAATACAATTTGAATTTTGAAGTGAACTTTCAGCGGCAAGTGGAGAGGTTGGGGAGTTCACCTTCATACCCGCACTCACCGGCTGGGTCCCAGAAATCAGTCCCATAAAGTAAGCTCTACTATGGTTCTATGTATTCTTTTCCTACTAATGTACAATGTACATCTTGGTGATATCATTATGAAAAATACAATGAAAACTTGGTCATGTCACCTTCACCTATTCTCTTTTTTTTAGCTACTCTACTTGCCAACATTAAAACAAGCCTACCATAAACAAGCACACAGTATGGTTAGACATGCTGCACAGTAAGGGGAATCTCAGCTTGTCAGTGATGGAGCATTAATGGGGCAACTGTGTGTTGCAGTTTAGTCAGGCAGTGTAATTCTCTCTAGCTCAGCAGGTTAGCCGCTGTTAGCTGGCAGCCTGGGGACTCTATCAACACATTCAGGCACCCCACACACTGTTTGTATTTCATATTGACTCGTACTACACCAACTCTGTGCTCGTTTATTGTTTTGTGCTACATTGAAATAGGATTGCATGATACCGTGTACTATATATTATGAATTCATTGTCATATCACAATTTCATTAGTAGTTTATGTGGCATTGTATGATGATTTTGAATATAGAGCGTATACTGTATGTTCACTTTCAATCAGTTATGCCTACACACAATATTATATAATAATATAATAATATAATAGTTTGTACAGTGGCATAACAGACTTGAAATACCACTTTATTTTCTTGGGCCCCTTTTGATATATCTTGACTACTGCAGGCCGGAAATAGACAACACGAAACAAAGTTCACTTGCCTTAATGTTATACCTGATCTGTTATATATATTATATAATCATCTGAATTTATAAAACAATGTTTTTTTCTGTAATTATTTCTTTCCTTACAGATCAATAGGGCTGGACAAAATGTGGGATTTTTTACGAGACACCATTCCCCCATTTACCTACCCAGACGAGAGTCCACTAGAGACTAGACCTCAAACATCTGCTTCGACTGGGGCAAGGTCTACATATGAGGAGAAAGACTGCATACTGAATAAAGATAACAACCAGCTCCAAGAGGGTGAAAAAAGTAAAGGTCAGAAGTGCTCCCACAGCCCGACACAAACTCACAAACCATTATACACAAGTGCAAACGAAAATTTCAATTACGCACACTGCTTGCAGGTTTAATGGAGCGAGTCAATTAAATCATCATTCATTAGGCTGTAATCATCCCTTTGCACAGAAAGCCTTTATTGCTCGCTTTGTTAATTAATGAACATGGTGTTTTCAGATGCTTGTGTACAGTGAGTTTGGGCTTTTTAAAATGTGACTAAATAGGTAGTATCTTGTGTGGAGCAATGCACTGTATTCTTGTCAATGAATCCATTTGCCTACAATGTAGCTAACCCCAATACATGTAACAGCAACAACACCCAAAGCTTTCGGACACGCACCATATTGGCAAATTACTTCATAGTGTAAGGTGTTGTCCATTTTTTCAGCTCATGCATTATGGAGCGCGTTGAGGGTTATTGTATGTATGGTGGACAATAAATAAACCAGCAGAGGGAGCAGTGACTAGGTGAATTATTTGGTGCCCCTGCAGGGCAAAAGGAGTCTCCCTCAGTCAAGTGTGGTTATCTGAAGAAGAGGGCATTCAAATGTGTCCTTAGATAACAGGCGCTGTGTTTTCTAAGGTCAATGTTTAGCTTTATGTATTAACACTTCTTCTGAATATAGCGACATGTACCTATTTAACTTGGTCGTACTTTTAGGATATCTTATCCTAGAAGTAGTAGAAATGCACCATTTGTGAGAAAATTTTACATTCCTGTTATTAACCCCTTTCACTCAACATATGATTACTGCTAGTGTCTACAGTTTGTTTACAGTAATTCAAGTGTTAGAGATTAACATAATGTAATGCCATGCACACATATTGGTCTGTGCTTTATTGAGCCGCATCAATGTTGTGCTTGTATGTGCACTACCCTACACATTCTTCCACCCATTGTTTTGCCCAATGACATTCATAAACCCATATGCATAAATCAGGAAGCAGGCATTGAACCACTTCTCTGTTCAATTCTTAATGTGTAGCCTTTATATTTCCCAAGCACTGCACCCATCTCTCCTTAGCGCGCTCCTTCAAATTGACTTTCCATGTCTTCTGGCCTGTTCTTCTTATATGACACACAATATGGGGAAGATCTTTTAGATAACCTTGATATGGTCCTATTGGCTTATTTATAGCAGTAAACTGTGCTTTTGCATCTAAAGGTGACAAATCCCAAGGGTATATTTTATAGTGCATTCTAAAATTTAAACATTCTTGACTAGAATATATAGAAATATAATGGTTATATAATTCAATTTACTGCAATGTTTTTCAGATTGCCCTCTCAATGTGGTGTGTGCTGCATTTTACCCTTTTCAAACACATACAAAACCATCTGAATGTGGCCAAATGGTATGTTTTACACTCTCTATTTAAATTAATTGTACTATTTTATTTTATTTTTTTTAATCTAAGCTGATGAAAAAGTTATTCAGAAAAAGCATCGCTCTATATTGTGTTAACTGAAGGGTCTAAAGCAAGCCTTATATAGAAATGGATAATTGTGGAGAAGCAGCATTACACTCCAATGATCTGAGTGCATGTTGTGTTCTATTTGGATTGGTTTTCCCAACAGCCCAGGCTAAATCTTTGGTCGGGTTCAGTCAGTCTATATTCAGTATGGTTACAGATGACTTGTTACAATCATTTACATTTTATATATTTTTATTTGTGGAACTGCAGGCTAATTCTTGCGAGGTTCTCCGTCAGTACGGTCTGTCCTTAATAAACAGCCATATTGTCCTACTGTCCCGGACCAGAGACTGTCCACTGGAACGACCACCAGTACCTCCGCCTGTGCCTCGATGGAAACTTATCCGCCCTCGCAAAGAGATTGTGATCACAGATGAACCACAAAGTGAGTTAAGTTGACTTTATAGTCCATTAAGGAAATACAGCATGATAAAAATCAAGTTTGGAAACAGGAAGGAGGTAAGCATGCATTTGGTAGCTGCTAGAAAGATGCAGAGGAGGGTATCAAATACATAGAGAAGTACAAATTATCAGATGTAGGTGATCTGTGTAGGTGAAAGTCATAAATAAATATGAGCTGGAAGAAATTCTAATGCTGGAGATGTGGATGCACCAGTACAAAGGGCATACAGTGCAGCAACCCAAAATGAAAATGGAAAGAAGATGGCTAGCTAATTCAAAACTTGAAATAGCTGCTGGCTCAGGCATATCTGACATCTGATGATCTTTAAGTAGATATCCTGCAAAGAGCCAAACTGTACTGTGTTGATTTTCTTTGTTTTCTTTTTTTTTTTTTTACCAGAGCTCACTTTGTCAAAACCGGAGCAGTTTGTTGAAGTGGCCAGTCCTTACCAATACCACATCAAGAGCAGACCTGTGCCAGGAATGTATGTGATCATCTCAGTTTTTTTGTCAACCTCTCTTTCCATCTTCTTGTTCATTGAAATTTAAACAAGTATATGATTTTATCAATCATAGTATAGCTTCTAAATGTGTGCACCATGATGTAGTGCATAATCTGGACTGGAGCCTGTTACATGACGTGTGTATCTCTTTGCGTCAGGGAGAAGAGACAAACAGAGAGTCAAAGTGCTCAAAGGACACGTTTCTATGAAGCCCCTCTGAGTTCCATCGCTGAGGTACATACATAAAATGAAACCTGGATTTTTCTTAATGTATTCACAATATATTATTTTATGTACAAAATGTTAATTACAGTAAACCAAAGCCATTTACCAAAATGGCAATGGCAATATCTAAAAGTAAATAAAGAACCAATATGAAGTTATGATGATCTGCTAATCTGGGAAGATTTATACAGTGTTCATATTAATGAAAAAAAAACAATGGTGTTATGATGAACATTGGATTGGATGTATGTAGAATTTATTTGTAGTTCAAAATGTTTTATGAAGCAGTATTCTTCTGTGTAAAAAATAAAATATACAAAGAAACTAAAATTGTGAAAAAATTTAAATTGTGAAATCATTATATTTGATATATTTTTACCTTCTCACGCACACCTAATGTAAAGCCAATACAATATACTAACATCTCTAATGTAGCATACAGTTATCTGTTGGATGTTATATCCTGTTATTTCTTCATCACTGGCCTGTGTATCTTGTGTGGATCTGTGCAGTCTAAGGCTTTTCACAGTAGTGGTTTGAGTCAATGACAACAAGGCCGCCATCCCCCAGTCTCAAAGTCACTTCTGTTGTCTCGCAGCCAGGCCACTGCTGACCAGGGGCACATGTGTGCTAAAGAGAGAACTAGCGAGGGCACGACTGATGAGGGGGGTGGGGTTCAGAGGAGCAGCAGCAACAGCCCGCAGAGATGCACAGACATGTGTTCAGATGAGAAAGGAATGAGAAATAATAGACAAATAAGCAGGGACAAATCTGACCCGAGTAAGATGAGAAAAGCACAGAGAATCTCTGGTGTGGTCATGCTGTACCAGGCATGAGGGTTTCATTCAGGAGAGGTCATGTACTGCGATGATGAAAAAAGCTTTGTAATTAGATGGTGAGCCATCAGTGTCTGTGTCTCCTGAGGCCGTCATTATTACACTTCACTCCTAGCACGTAGAGAAAAGATGGAGTTCATATGAATCGCCCTCTTGTGTAACTGTGACCAGTTATGAAGCGGTTAGGCTAGGGCAGTGTGGACACTCTAATTTGATGTGTCTTTTGATGTGTGTGGTTTAGGAATGTATATGTGTATCCTTACACAAGTGTGTCAAGTCATGAAGGTTTTGGGTTTATTTTGGTCTGTTTCTATCAGTCCCTCTCGGCTGAATGAACTCTTTTACAAATCCTCTGGGATAAAAGAAGGTATCACATGATGGCCCTGATAGCCTCAGTGCTCTGTTCAACTTAAGTGTGACTTAAACCATCAGCTTTTGGTGAAACCCAATGTTTTCATCACAGTTATCTCTGGAATGTGGTAATCTCTAAATCACCAAAGCCCTTGCAAGGTTTTTGTTTTGTTTGTCTCTAAAAGCAGCATCCTAAAAAAAATCATCCTATCTCTACAGTAGCATAGTTCTTTTGATAATATTAATATAGATTATAAATCCCAGATATAGGTTCCTGTAATGCTCTAACGAAGGTCAAGGAGGGCTTCTAATCACAATACCTTCTGTGTGTCTGAGTGCTTGTTCAAATAAGCAAAATAACCAACAAGTTTAATTCATCAGTGTCTATTTGGGATGATTTGAATAATTGCTATAATTCCATTCATATCCATTAGAGTAAAAAAATTAATAAACAAGTGAAGGTAGAGTTGGCCTTTTTGTCAAGGTAGAAATGTGTTAAAACCTAACAAAAGACTTCCCTATCCACTTAGTTTTAACTCTGGAGAGACTTTAAAATGATTAGCTACTTATAGTTTTTATTGTCTTGTCAAAAACGATGCATGAAATCAGAGCTGTTGAGGAATTCTCCTCTGAGAAAAACATGCTAAACAAGCTAATAGCTCCCCATTTGTCACTGAAAGACTGGCTAAATTAAAGCTGGTGTGCCCTGGTGGTGATTTTAGCAGGGGAGGAGCAACCCTTGTCACATTAAAGCGTGCCTGTTGTCCGGTGGTATTTGGTGATACGACACCACAGCTGCCACTGAATTACCTGAGGGCAGAGACAGACCAATGTCTATGTGACTCCAACAGCAACTCTCTGTTCAAATCTTTCTCTCCCTTTAGGTTACTGCAAAGGACAGAAAGGAGGACAATGATGGCATCCCCAATGGTATGAGCATCTCTTTCCCAGCACTGGGCTTCATTATAATGAAAAAATATAGTGTGCTTGAAATGTCTGTGCACAAAATTGCTGTTCCCAAGGTAAATTTTGGGCTAGCAGAATGGGCAGATGCTCATTATTTGATGGAAAGTAGGGCTTCATGATGTATTGCAAATTATTACACCATTATATTCCTCACCTTTAAAAACTTTAATTAAATTATCATGTTCTAATTCAGTTCTAAATTTAGACCAAATTCATATCCTTTTAGATAAAAATGTATATTTTGCTATAAAAAACAATTGTAAAGTAAAGTCAGTCTTATTAAGATTATTAAAATACTGCCTATTGTATCGTTATTAGAAAATACATCATAGAGTTATTGCATGTTTTTCCCAATCTCGTGCAGCCTAGAAATGTGGCCTAGCTCCTTTATTATGAATCTACCCGAAATTCATCTGTGAAACGAAACCCAAATTAATGTCATTAGAAGTATTTGCAATTCACACTTCTTCCACTACCGTTCTGCTTGTTCTTTCATTTGTTTTGCCAAGACACTCTGAAGGAGATGGGACTGAAATTATGCCTTATTACAAGCGTCCAATTCCTCTGCCTTCTCACTGCCCCCGTTTAGTTGCTTAGTAACACCTGCAGCTTGTGAGTGAACTAGCCACCATTGCTCAGCAGACACTGGCCCTGACAACCTCAGCTTTCTGATCTGTCTTTGGCTTTGAGACAAGCTTGGAGGCAAAACTAACTGTGTGTGTGGGGGTGTGTGTGTGTGTGTGTGTGTGTGTTGGTTGTGTGTGTGTTTTTTTTTTTACATTGGATGTTGTCTATGGAATGTGTACTGAGATGGTGAGTGGGAGGAAGGATGTGCGTGTGCACTTTAGACTATGCCATTGACTATGTGGGAGTCAGGCCAATTCAACTTACTGTGTTTAAGATAATGATTGTAGTCTAGCATTAGGCCCAATCCCATTTGCATTCTTACCCCTACTGCTTAGCCCTCAAAAATGATGGGTAAGGACTAGGGCTGAAAATACAACCATAAGAACAGCCCTTAAGATGTTATTTGTCCTCTCTGAAATATACCGTTATTTCTTTTACCTTTATTGTTTCAAATGTATATATTGATACATTTTAAGGTAATATAATCTAAATCTTAAACTTTTTAAATAATACACTCTGCATTGATTTTTATTATTCATGAAATAATGCAGAATCCATTTAAAAAGTACAAATATTATATAAATTGTTTTTTAGCCCTCTCTGTTTCTAAATGTCACACTATAGAATAGAGACTAAGAAGCCTCATGGCTAATTTCTGTATCTGTCCCAGGGATCTGGATCGCTGCTCTCCAAACTTCTCTGTTTGACTCCTCTCTCTGTGATTACTGGTGTTTTTAGCTTCTGTCCTGTCCACACAAACCACAACTAGCATTAGCTCACAGCCAGAGAGGCTAAAAAGTTGGTTTAACAAATTAACAGGCAACACACTACATTGTTGTAAGTTAAAAACTGTTAATAATGCTAATTGCCTAAAACAGTGTTTTATCTGCCTCTTTTGCTGCCATTTTTGTCAAATAATCTTACCCCTCCGTTTAAGTCAGCATCTGTAAAAACTCATTTTCGAGGGCTTGGTAGCCATTTGCTTACCCCTTCTCTTCGATCCAAAAGAGGATTGAGACAGCCCACCTTTTCTCGTGAATGCTCACAACAAGGGCTAAGAGCTAAGACAGAGGGCTAAGTGGGTCAAATGGGATCCAGTTGAATTGTACATGGTTACTAGTTGCTGGGATATTTAAAATCACAATAAAGTGAAAAGGAAATCCTATATTTTCATGAATACTACTGCTTCTTCTAATGTTGTGCATTATAATAAAGTGTTACCAAGACAACTAGAAACTAGGCCTGTGCTGTCGTCCCCGACAGCAAGGTGTATATCGGCAAAAACGGCCCCATACGTCTGCCCCGTACGTCTGCTACAACTGTTACCAACGGGCACCTTAATCACTTAAATGGTTTGTCTGGATGTTTGTGAAGAATGTTTTTGCCAAATTTAGAAAATCCCACGTTTCATTGCTCTCTGCCAAAGTAAGTGTGTCCAGGGTCCCACAGGGGTCATAAACATGGGGGCGCTATAGAGGCATTCTTTATTTGACCTCTGTAATGTGTCTATGTACATTAAATATACACTAGCCCGGATCACTGTGACAACATTCATGAGATTTCGTTTATGTTCAGCAGGATTATTGGCTCAATAAAAGTGCATCAAAACATTAATTAGTGAATTACTTAATTGTCATTAATTGAAGATGTCCCAAACTCAATCCAGTTCTGCATCTTCATGATATGTACCTGTGTGTTATTGCGTTCACAGTTTTGGCCCATTATTAATTAATTACTTAATTAATATTCATCGAAGAAGTATTCCATAATATCGGCGACACGCTGTTTTCGCCGATATAATGACTATGTTAATCATCAAGACTTTTATGTATATAGCACCACCAAATCTGTCCCAAACTTTTAAAAGTCTTTTTGCAGTCTGAAGTCACATGCAGAGCAGCAGTAGGTCCTTGTGACTGCTCCAAAGGCTACAGATCAGACAGGATCATGTGTTCTGCCACTGAGGAACACCGTAACACACTGCTCATTTCCACCCACTGTTTACAACTAGGCCTGTGCTGTCGTCCCCGACAGCAAGGTGTATATCAGCGAAACGGCCCCATATGTCTTCCCAATACGTCTGCCCCATACGTCTGCCCCATAAGTCTGCTACAACTGTCACCAATGGGCACCTTAATCAGACATTGTATGATTTCTAAGGGTTTTAATATTGTTAACGAGCAATTAAGAGGCCCTGCCCCAAAACCATGACAAACATGGGAAGGGTCTATTTGACTGTTTTGATTTGTCTGGATGTTTGTGAAGAATATTGCCAAATTTTGAAAATTAAAGTTATTGCGTTCACAGTTTTGGCCCGTAATTAATTAATTAATTAATCAATTTTAATCGAAGAAGTACCCAAATTGATACAGTTAGGCATCTTTATGGTATGTACCTGTGTGCAAATGTTGAAACTTATCCGGCAATTCGTTTTTGAGTTATCACGTTCACAGCTAGGATTTGCGGACACAGGCGCGGACCGACATGATTCCATAATATTGTCATTTTGCCGATATAATAACGATAGATAAGAATAGTAACTACTTGATAGTCTATTCTCAAATTTGATAAAAGGAAAAATAATCAAGAAAAAAATATGACTGAAGTGTCAATTTCTTAGCAGTGGCATAGACCTGTTATTATATATACACAATTCTACATGTGTATTTGAGATCTGGATGGGACAGAAGAACATACTGTCAACTGTAAGTTTATGAATGAGTTACAGAAATATATTTTAAAAAAGGTCCCATAGGGGTCAGTGTTTGAAAGGTATCTATCCAGGAGGCCCCTTTTGTTTCAAAAGGTTTGTCATGGTCCCCGCCTCTGGGTGGTGCGGGGAAGCGTAGTGAGCACACATCATGATGAGCATCATTAAAGTCAACAGCAACAGGGTAATCTGTTATTCCTGCTTATGGAACTTTTATGCTTTTATGTTCGCCATTAGGAAATTGCAAAGGCTGCAATCTTTAGGCAATATAATATGCCCTGCAGGAAACAACATATAAAAACTTGCTGTTTAACATCTGCAAACGTGCTATAAAAGGCATGTGATATATATGTGATCTATACATTTTTCATGTCAAATACCCAAATTGTGCCAATCTAAAATAATCTGAAAATTACCATAAAACTAACCCTCCTTTGTCATTTTTTAAACTCATTCTATCATTTCAGCTAGATACAGATTTTGTCTAGGCACAGGCAACATGCCCCTCTTTGAACCGCCACCTTACCGTGGTGGAGGGGTTTGTGCGCCTGAATGATCCTAGGAGCTATGTTGTCGGGGGCTACATGCCCCTGGTAGGGTCTCCAAAGGCAAACGGGCCGAACA
>JAVQKC010009910.1:0-10768 GCA_036025475.1 Philypnodon macrostomus
AACAGTAACACGTTAATAGAAAATCAATAACACACAAACAACAGGACTGTCCCAGGACGTCCCCTGTCCTTAGACCCTCCATCGCGGTCAGGAAAAACTCCAAAAAACCCATTTATGGGGAAAAGAGAAACCTTAGGGAGAATCACATGATAGAGGGATCTACTCCCAGGACGGACAGGCTGTAGATGTGTCCAGGACTGATGGATGAGGTCCTTGTGCTGAGAGTGTTCAATATGTGTGTGTGGATGCAGCAGGTTTAGGGGGACATCCAGATGAATGAGGAGATAGTAGAAGGGGGAATCCAGATGAATGAGGAGATGCAGCAGGTTTGGTTGGGGGTGGGGTCCAGATGAGAACACGAACACTAATATACGACGAATATACACGAATGAGAACACGAATGAGAACACGAATGAGAACACGAACACAAATATAAAAACTAGCAAACTAGAACATGTTACGTTTAGCTTGCTATTGAAACGTTCAAATTCAGATCAGCAATAATTAGTCAAACTTCCCTTCTTACTTGTAGTATAGACCTCGAGCAATAAGGTCTTCTTTTATACACCACTGTCCTAATAAAGCAGATACAGTTACCAGCTTGTCAAAGAGATGAGCCTGTTCTATATATACTCTAAGTGCTGTGACACAGTGAACTACAGTGTGCATTCAGGACTATTCTTAAGTGAAACTGTAGACAAGAATCTGCCTCTTCTTCTTGGCAGCAGCCGTTTTCTGAGAGAAAGAAGAGGAGCAGTGTTGTAGTAGTTGTCTACATGCCAGCTGCTCCCAAAGCTTTTATTGATAGAGATGTTTGGTGGAAGATTTGAACTCAATTGAATCTGACAGTACTCTAAAACCTGCTTCTGTCAGAGCACAAATGGGACCAGTGTAAGTTCAAGGCACTGTCCACATTGTTGTACGCACCAACATAATGTTAAAAAAACAATGATTTGAGTTTTTAAAACGTCTTAGCAAACTCACAAAGACAAGTCTCATGAACATGATTTCTCTTGGCTTAGTTTCTCTTAGATTATACAGTAATAGTCAGAGAAAAAAACGTATTAAGGTTTAAAAGACTAAACAAAATTACTAAAATCAAGGCAAAACCAGATCTGAACCAGGATTTAAATCAGGAATAAACCAAGTCCAGGTCTAAACCAGGATTTAAATCAGGAATAAACCAAGTCCAGGTCTAAACCATGATTTAAATCAGGAATAAACCAAGTCCAGGTCTAAACCAGGACTAAACATGATACCATTTGTCTCATTCTCACCCGGCCTGAAAGATTCTTGGGCCTGTGTATTTCTCAAATGGTGTGTATGGCCCTGGCTGTCCATATATGCTCATTATAATTTACTGGACAAAATTGAGTTTATAAAGAAAAGAACGTGATGATGGACTGTTTGAAAAGGTACAAACAAAGCTGTCAACACGAGTGAATTAGTAACAGCTCGAGTCAATATTTGTCATCCTTCAGGATGTGAGACTTCAATATACCTTCAAATAAAAGATCAACCTTTGGTGTCAAACTTAAACTGATGAAAGAGCTCAAATGACCCTATTACAATGTCCAAGGTCTTTATCAGCTCATGACTGTTTATTCAGTGTTGCTCCACTACATATTTTCTGACATCTGCTTTAGAGCCATTCACACCTTTGCAATTGCTTGAAGAAAAAAAAACAGTCTGCCATTTTTATTATTCACTGTAATTTTTCATTGTATAGACCTGTCTTATTTATTTTTTTACCCCAATACCAATGCCAATAAAGTTTTGCAAAATAAAATTGTGTGATTATGAAAAATAGCTATACAGTAGACATTCACTTATTGGGGTCATCATGACTAATTAGTCTTGGACATTAATTAATCCAATATCTGTTTTGTATTGGTAATGTCATTGTTATTTAGTGTTTCATTCATTGTATATGATCAAATCCTTATTTTAAACACAACTGGGCTGGAATATGGTTCTTTGTAAAAGATAAAAGTGATTGGACCTCCACCTGAAATAAACCATCAAAGGTTTCGGAGCTGGAGAGAGCTTTTGTTTGAGCTGACAAAGATGGACATACAGAGGATCACGGTGTTGCCTGACTCATTGTTCACAAGACCAATATGTGCTTGTGGAGTATTGTTCACTGTATAGAGTCTTATCTTCTGTGGCTTCATCTATCTATGTCAGTCAGATCTTTGATGTGGTCCAGGCTTCAAAGGTCTATGAGAAATGGGTTTACACTAGGATTGTATATACATACAGTAACTGGACACTTGATAGACTTATTGTATGTATCTGCCTGTGAGCCCAAAGTCTAGTCCATTGCTTAAAAACATTGGATTTAGTCTTGGACATTTGGCAATGACAAACCTGCTTCAAGTTCCATCCAAGCATCTCAATAAAGAGTAAATATGATTTCAGTGACTTTGAGCATGGCTGGGTTGTTGGGGCCACTTGGACCATTCTGACTATTTCAGAATTTTGAGAACTGGTAATGTTTTAAATATAATCTTGTCCAGGGTTTACAAAGAACAGTTAGAAAAGGATACAATATCAACAATATTGTTCTGTGAGGTCAGACACTGGTTTGAGATAATGGAAACATCAGGTCCGCAAAACACTATTTCTGAACTTACAAAATGACTACAGCTACAGAAGACCACCTCCCCGAGGCCACATTTTTAGGTGCAGGGTCTACTTAATAGTGGCTAGTGAGTGTATTATGTTGTATATTCTGATTTACACATGCTGTTCTAACTATAGTTTTCTTGATTCAGTGGCTGTAAACATAGACGGAGAATTCTATGTGAGCGGTGGAGGTCTTCAGACAAACTTCAAAGTGGGACGGATCACCTTCCACTGGGGGCGCTGTAACGCTACTTCAGACGGCTCTGAACACAGTCTGGATGGAGTTAAATATCCTTTAGAGGTAAGACAGGTTCAAGCATAGTTATTTGTGTTCTTTTAGACCAGGGGTGTCCAAACGTTTTTCCATGAAAGGTAAGCCTGAGGGCCACAAAAAATTGCTCTGTGGGCTTCCTGGGCCATAGTTTGGACATCCGTGTTCTAGATCTGGTTAACTCATTTACTTGTATACCATAAATATGCATTTTATTAGGACCTATTCACTTATTAGGGAATTTTCATTGCATTAGATTAGACCTCATTTCACTCATCAAATTTTGGTTCTACTACTTTATCATTATAGTGTGGTAATTGGACTAAGTCTGTTGAAACTTTCCTACACCTGGACATGAGCTATCAATCCTTATTCAGAAGCACATTCAGATATTTGAAAATGTCCTCCACCAAAGCTCCTTCTTGTCATACACATTCAACAGTTGGTGTTCCTGTTCCATGTCATCTCATAACATATATAATAGAGATAAAGTAATAACCCCAGTCTGGATCAGATAACACTATAGGCCTGTTTAACTCACTCTGTACATGTTTTTTTTCTGCTCCAGATGCAGATTTACTGTTTTGACCCGAGCCGTTTTGACTCTGTGGATGAGGCCATCAAAGCGGGAGGCAGGATTACAGCCCTGGCCGTGTTCTTTGAGGTGTGTATGTTTACAGCAGACGATCATGTTCCTAGATAAGACTGGATCACTTTACAGCCTTGTTCAGAGCCCTGTACTAGAAATATTAGTTACATTTTACGTTTATGTTCTGGGATTTAGTAAAGGTTGTAGTGATAACTGCAACCATCTCCTATTAACACATTTTGGTAACTGTAAAAATCTAATATGGCTGTCTCACATATCTTGATAGAAGGGGTATTGTGAATTTTTTGTAGTAGCTTTAAATCTATGGCCATAGTGAAGGACTGTCTACAATCAGTTATGAGGATTTTTTATATACTAATTACTTACACTAAAATACATAACTTACTTTCCTGGCTACTCTCATATAGTGTACCCATTCATTTATAGTGACACTTTTATGAGCTGAAGCTGTAAAAAAAATTTAAAGTCAAACTGGCTAGATCAAGATATAAAAGAAGCATTTTGAAAGTAGTATGGCCCAAATTCTGACTCAAAATTCCAATTCCAATTTCAGCCAGCAAAAATAAATGAATAAAAAACATTGACTGCTGGCATGACACTATGAAAACGCACTATTTTCTATCACAATGCCATATTTGTGAGTGAAGTGAGTAATACTTTTGACTTGACATTGGTGCCAGGGTTCACTAGGAGACTCGTGCATATTTCATTTCTGTTTCTGCAGTTATCCCTGTGTAGTCATGTTGCCTGTGGGTTAGAACGCTCCAATCGGCAGAGGCCATGTTGAAACAGACCCTGACATTTGTGAAGTGAGGCTGCAGGCGCTGGGGGCTCTTTGGGGCGGAGAGCTGGGTGGGATATGGAGCACAATAAAAGATAGAGGAATGTTTTAATAGAAGTCATTTTTTGAGTCAATGCTGGGTTGTATTTCTGTCTAGGGACCACACGAAAAGTAGAGGACCAAGCTGTTTTACATTATGGTGGTCCCATTCACTAGCAAGGACCACACCACAATAGCATAGGAAACCCACAGAGACAGAGAGGCTGAGTGAAAGTTTGGGATGAATGTGGTGTGAGCCATTCTCTCAAATCCTGAGGGCCTGTGACATAAACATGTACCATGACATATTTTTGACCAATAGGAAAATTGAACTGCAGTAGCCCCTGTTTAACATAAAGACTGTTCATTTTGTTTCAGGGTTTGTTTGTTTTTTACCATATGCCTCCAGTACTAATGTTGTTTAATGTGGACGAATAGGGTTGTGACTGTAAGCTATAAAAGGTTAGACTTAACTGTAAATTTTATCTTTTAACTTTAGCTTGAAGTGGTTTTCTTGACATGAGTTTTTGTCAGATTTGTGCTGAAGTTGAATTGTTTTGCACAGTTTGACTCTTCATCACAGTAAACTGCTCAACAGAGTCAAGGAAAAAAGTCAAATGTCAGAAAATATGTTGTGCTACATTTGAAATTTTGAATCCTTGTATTTTATTTTTAGTTAAGATCAAATGGTAAAGGTTACTTGATGTTTACTAAATGTGGGAAGTTACTATGAATTTGTCAAATGTGAAGGTTATTTTTCACCATATCTTTCAACAATTACATTAAAGTCTATATAGCCATGTTTCTATGGTTTGATAACCCCTGAAGGGCTCAAAGAGGTGGCCTACACAAATAAGTAAACTGTCCTTCACAGCAGTGCAAGATTTAGGCCCCATTTTGATTGAACTGCCTAATCTGTAGAAACCTGACTGCCTTTATAATGTCATTAGGTTCACATTTAAGGTTATCTGTGTATGTCTTCATTACAGATACTTTTTTGTGATCATCTTAGATTATTGGCCAAAGCCTGTAAAAGTGTTTAGTAGTACCATTTAATTGTCTATGACTGATTACTTCCAGTTTTGTCACAGTGCCACCAGAGCCACATGATGACACTGTTATTGTTATTTCTCTGTAGAACCTGTACTCTTTATGGTTTTAAAGTATTGGACATGCTCAGGCCAGACTTAACCTTGATCAGACTTTGTGACTCACTGAGGTTTGTAAATTGCTGCTGTGGTACAAAGAGAAACACACTTAATGGTTGTAGGAGTGGAGTTAAACTGTTGTATGACATAAACTCTAGCAGTAATTGACTCTTAGGAGAAGCTGCCTTTACGGTAATTGTCTGTTTCAGAACTTTGAGGTATTCAAAACAGAGTAACTGCAATAACATAACGTAATAGCATCCTAGAAAAATCATGGATTTCTGTTGGTTGCATCAAGTTGAGTGGAAGATTAAACCTGTTGGACTTAATCACAAATGGTGGTTATGACCAATGAAATAAAGTTTTATTAGCAGAGTTTTTATAAAGTATAATGAAACATTGTGCTCTCCAGTGCAATGTGTATTTCAGTAACTTGAAAACTGCAAAGCTGTACCATTATATATAGTTCTTTCCATCCACACTACACTGTGTCACTGTTACTACTGTATGATACTGTGTGTGTACAAATAGAGTAATTCTTTCCTTATTTCTTTTTTCCTTTGGGTTTGCTGCAGCAAATAATTTGTCTCCTTAGTGTGCAGTGATTTACATATTAATTTGGCATACACAGATTTTCTTCCTGAGGCTACATTCTCCGTTTATTCAAGCTTGGGGCCAGCACAAAAACTACACTGCATTGTGGCTGAAGTATTAGTAACTTTAAAATAATTAATTATATAAAATATGAATAATGTAGAGCACAGTTTTGAATCTGGTTTGATTATCAGTGGGAATGTGAAAACATGCATACTCACTGTCTATAAAGCACCCAATGATATAATTCACAAATTGCTATTTTCTCTTGACAGACGAGCTCTGAAGACAACATAAAGTTTCTATCAATCTTCGACGGCATCAGCAGTGTCGGCAGATATGGTATGTCTTTTGTTTCTACATCCTCCCTGCTGAGTCCTGCTGAGTCCTGCTGAGTCCTGCTGAGTCCTGCTGAGCCCTGCTGAGTCCTGCTGAGTCCTGCTGAGTCCTGCTGAGTCCTGCTGAGTCCTGCTGAGTCCTGCTGAGTCCTGCTGTGTCTTGCTGAGTCCTGCTGAGTCCTGCTGTGTCTTGCTGAGTCCTAACTGTCTAATTCCATCTGTTGGTCTCTTCAGGTAAAACCAGTGAAGTGTCTCCGTTTGCTCTGAGAGGCCTGTTACCAAACTCCACAGACAAATACTTCATCTACAACGGCTCCCTGACCACACCTCCCTGCAGTGAGACCGTCGAGTGGATTGTCTTCAAAAATACTGTGTCCATCTCTGATGAACAGGTGAAACTATAACACAACCAAGGCCTTTTTTAAATGTGATTTTAGAAAATGGGTTGAAATGGATGCAAATTTCTGTCAGTGGCAAGTCACATTACTTCAAAACAAAAGCTATACATATACCTTAAGTTGAATATAAGCCTGTTGATGTTCAAATAAGAATGAAGCATTTTTATTTAAGTCACTTTGAGCATGGTGCAGTTATTGATGCCAGGTGGACTGCTGTGAGTATTTTTTATTTTTTTTAATCTACGAGAATTTTCACATATTACCACGTCTAGGGTTTAAAGAGGACAGTTTGGAGCGGCAGTTCTGCGGGTGAAAATGCCTTGTTAATGCCAGTTGTTAGGGACTGGTTGGAGATAATTGAAAAGCTGCACCATTATACTGTATATAGTTCTGGGTCCCACTTTATTAGATTCAAAGTCTACCTAATCAAGTGGTTAGTGAATGTTTATTGTTTTACTTGTCTTAACTATAACAAACAAGACACAAGATGAAGACCTTTTCAAAAAGCATTTTCTCGTCTCGTCTCCAGTGTGGTCTTTTCAGCAGGAACGTCAGCTCTCGAGTCTTTTGTTCCACTTGAAAAGACGAATGAACACAATTATCAAAATGTCCGTAAACAAACCTTTTAGAAATGTATTCATGAAGCTGAAAGGAGGAATTATCATACCATGGCTGGAGAAAGCACAGGGAGAGGCTGGCTGCAGGCTGTCAACATGGCTGTGTCTTATAGTGGGTCTACCCTGGGGCGGCCTGTGATTGACAGCCATATACAAGCAGTCATTACATCAAACAAATATTGCCTCACAAAGGGCTTTTAAACACATGAACACACACATTCAAACGGTTTTACTGACATAAAGCTTTTCATTTGATGCACCTAGAGACATATCTCCATAAAGTGTGTGGTATTTTGATATTGTGAAACTCTTCAAACTGGGATTGCTCAGTTGTGGTTTTGGAGATTTTTATTTATTACAATTACTGTCACTTTTTATAGCAACAACAGGTGAAAGCATTTCTCACTGACAAACCTAAAACATGCTCTGTTATCTGTTGCTAAGGTCTAAGCCCTGAAGCGTTGATACAAAATCAAAACGAAACCTCAGGCTGGAAACAAGCTAACATGAACATAGAAGTAAATGTAGAATGACTTTATCCCACACCCTTCCTTTAAAGTGGCATTCTTTACATATATACAGTTTTATTGAGTATTTGTCACACAATTGTACTGAATTGCAGTCAACATAGACACAAAAATATTTTACATTTTAAAAGTAAAAACTGTTTATTATGCAGCGGTGGTGCAGTGGGTAGATGCTTGCCCTTCAACCAGAGGGTCGGTGGTTTGAGTCCCATGTGCAATGTGGATCGGGCGGTGGTCGAAGGCCGGAGTTCCCTGCCTCCGCGACCCGGTTTCGGACAAGCGGAAGAAAATGGATGGATGGATAGTTTATTATGTGCACATTGCATTTGTTTAATAATCTATAAATCATGAACTTGCAATGGTGAATTTTTGCATGCACCAGTCTTCTTCAGCTCATGTGGACATATTTCTACAATTCAATTTTGTCAGGGCAAAGTGGATGGAAAATATTTTCTCAATTCCTTCAAACATTTAAGAAAAAGTTCACACAGATTATTAACATCAATAAATATGAACAGAAATTCACAACATGTTTGAGCCAGTGTGAGTTCCCATCTTCAATCTTGTTTTAATCATGTTTTAAGCCTATTGTCTATGAAGCAGGTCTGAGCTGGTCCACATACCATCCCCACTGCTGCTGCCAGATTCTAACTGTTTAACTCTGACTCTAAACACTTTTTACAGCGTCTGAGTCAGAGACAGTAGCTGCAGGGGCTGACTCACCTGAGCAGGTACTGAGGCAGGTTCACTGGGGTCTTTGGTGGATTTACGCCCATTCTCTTACTACTACTTCTACTACTACTATAGACAAAACACCTAGTGAATACAAGACCATATATTACAGTGAAATAAAGACAGACTATTTTTTATGCATCTCAATACAACTCCTTTTAACAACTATTATGGGTAATATACACAGAATCAAGCATAACATTATGACCACTGACAGGTAAGATGAAATATACAAATTATCATGGCATATGTTAGTGGGTGGGATATATTAGGCTGCAAGTGAATATTTTGCCATTGGAGCCCATGTATTAGAAGCAGGACAAATTAATTTAAGTGAGTTTGAAAAGTGACTAACTGTCACGGCTTGTCAACACGACTGCAGCCCTTGTGGTGTCTTTCCAGTCTGCAGTGGTCAATGTTTATCAAAAGTGCTCCCAGGAAGTGGTGGCAGGAGCATGTGAGGAATAAAGGCTGGCCTGTGTGGTCCAATCCAACCATCCTCTTCCTCTTATCCGGGGCTGGGTCACTGAGGCAGCAGTCTAAGCAGAGATGCCCATACTTCCCTCTCCCCAGACACTTCCTCCAGCTCCTCTGAGCGGATTACAAGGCGTTCCCAGGCCAGCTGTCCTAGTGTCAGGTGTCCAAGGGGCACAGATGCTGAGCCACCCTAGCTGGCTCCTCTCGATTTGAAGGAGCAGCGGCTCTACTCTGAGCTCCTCCTGAGTGACCGAGCTTCTCACCCTATCTCTAAGGGGGCGCCCGGCCACCCTGCGGAGAAAACTCATTACATACTCGCTACTGTAGCTTAATTTCTGAGGTTAATTCTGGTCCTATAGAAAAGTGTCACCAAACACAATGCATCACTATTATTGGCCTTATATTTTGTGTGTGTTTTGTGTTTTGCAGTTAGAGATGTTCTGTGATCTGTTGACCATGGAGCAGGCCGGATACGTCATGTTGATGGACTACATCCAGAACAACTACAGAGACCAACAAGAGCAGTTCATGGGACAGGTGTTCTCATCTTATACTGGGACAGAGGAGGTCCATGCACCAGGTCAGTTCACAAACCATGTCTGAATGAAACTAAATCAAGACTTCGAGACAGTAGAAAGAGCCTGTGTGCTACCATTAACTCCTGTACAGTTTGAGAACCAGTGACCTAAAAACATTGAACACAGCTTCTATTCTGTGTGAAATAGGATGGTATTAATTACTTATTTGTTGACTATATACTCAAAGCATGCACCTAGTTTACAATGGTCACTAATGCTGCAGCTAAAATAACAGGGCTCCCCACACCTCTCCTCACTGAGTTAAACAGAACTCCACTGATTAGTATCATTATTATCTAAACATCAGACCCCACTGAGTGCACTTAATTAGCGTTTATTGTGTTGTCTTGTATGTTTGTCAAATTAAGTACAGTGTTGTGAAAATGATTTCCCTTTGGGGACAATAAAGTCTAAGTCTAAAAGTCTCAAGATAATATAAAGAATGCAACACATTACAGTGATTGTCAGGAACAGGAAACAAAAATAACAGGAGAATCATTGTCCTTTTGTGTCACAGGAAGACACGTGGCTTATAAGAATTACCTGTCTAAAGCTCTTAACTCATCAAATCATCCCAGACACTTACATATTGTCTGACCTGTTGCCTGTCAAAACCAGAGGTGGGTAGATTAGACAATATCTTTACTCAAATCAGAGTGCCGTTACTTCAAAATAAAATATTACTCAAGTAAAAGTAAAAAGTACTCATTCGCGTAATTACTCAAGAGTAGAAAAGTACTGGTGAAAAAACTACTCAAGTCCTGAGTAACTGTTTGAGCGTAATGTCAGATTATTTGTTGGATTTTGTTGTAATCTGGCAAAAATTAAAAAGATAATAAACAGATTTTTATATTTTCAAAAGATAAACTAAAAACATAAATCATATTTTTAAAAAATTAAGGCACAAGGAACAGAATTTCACATCATCACATTTTTCACATAAAGCTGTTCTTACATGACACACAGAGGTGGGAAAAGTACTCTTACTCTTTCTAGATTTACAAGAGTTTACTCAAGTAAGAGTACAGTT
>JAVQKC010009928.1:0-14164 GCA_036025475.1 Philypnodon macrostomus
GATGGGGGTAAGAGATGGAGGACGATGCGCCAGTCTCAATAATGACGCATCGCTGCAGCATCACTTTGCAGATTAAAAGCAAGATGCTGAATTTCAATCAAGCCCCATTAATGGCCGAGTGTGAAGAATGGATACTTTGTCTTTAGCGGCGGGAGAGCAGAGAGAGGGAGAGAGAGGGAGAGAGAGAGGGAGAGAGAGGGAGAGAGAGAGAGAGGGAGGATGGGTAAAGCCTGCACAAACAGGCCCAGGTGAAACGAGAGGATCTGACATTTGAATTCACCAAATCACATGCTCGTCAGGAATGATAGAATTTATTTATTGATATGGTGACAACATTCTATTATGAAGGGCAAAGGATCATTAACAAAATATCAGATTTGAGAGAAGAGTCAGAGTTCCAAAGACCAGAAAAACATCCAATTTTAAGCTTTTACGAGATGAGATTACCACATGAAGGCTTTTATATGGATGGTTCATTCTGTCACATTTTATGCATATAACTTAATATTTGTGAGTATAAATAAATACAAAAGAGAGAGCATGCCACCTAATGGACAGTGACTGCATATAGAGTAAGATTTCCAATTTGAATTCAATGCCATGTTGTGACACTTTATCAACGGAGCTTGTGATTTCCTCATTTGTTCCTGTCAAACACTGCAGCCACCATTCAAAACACACCAAACTGTGCAGGCGCGCTCTGAGGAAGATGTGACCCACTTGCATTAAAGTGCATTGAGAAGTTGGTAGATGAGTTGGCCAAGCACAGCTGAGAGATTGTCATCACAGTAGAGCTGATCTAAGGAAAAACATAATGTGACATGAACTAGATCTCTCAAAGGGGAAGGGGAGAAACAGGAGGGGCAACAGAGAGATGGGGTATTGGTCCTCTAGTCTCAGTGATGAGTCAAGAATGTCATAGTTAAGCACAGTGCGATATGGATAACAAACATGTTTACGATGCAGTACCCATAACCTTAACCAGGCACCCAGCTCTGGTTACTGTGAGCTTGTTGTGGCCCTCCAAGAGCGTTCATCCCCATACCCATAGTCACACCCATGCCCATTCCCATCCCGATGCCCACACCCTGGGCCAAGGAGCAGTCAAAGTTAAAGTCCATCTCCTCCCCAGAGTCCATGATGTCATGGAGAAGAATAGACTCCACATCACAGTCTAGACTACCATGGAACATGTCAATGTCCAGGTCCGCTGGTAGTCTCTCATGTGGGTGGTGTTGGTCATAACTGTGGAAGCTGCCATTACCACTGCTGGCCCCCATTCCCTGGCTGAGGTGGTACTGTCCATTAGCTATTCCTTGGTGTTGGTGGTCTGTATAGTGATTGTGACGAGGATGAGGGGCAGCAGCCACATGGCAAGAGTCCTGTGGCATACCCAACATGCCCGCTGGGTTAGGAGGGAGTGTGGTGGTGCCAGGGAGGTGTGCATGTGAAGGGGGGCTGTACAAGTATGGGGCTTTGTGGTTGTAGCTTAGCTGACTGCTGTTCCCTCTGGGAGCCAGCGCTTGTGCCCGAGGCGGTGTGTGATTCTGAGTCTGACTCAGACCATGACCATTGTGAGTGAGGTGAGGTGAGCTGTGGCTGTGGTTAGGTGTATGGCTGTGAGTTCTGCTATGGCTGTGACTATGAGGTCCATTGTGGTTGTGGCTGTGGCCATTGTGGTGACCAGTGTGGTGATTGTGATGGTTGGAGCCTATTCCATTACTGGTTTGGCTCATCATGGGGTGGCTTTCTCTCTCGGACCCCAACATCATGTCCTTGGAGCAGTACTGCCCATTTGATGTTAGCAGACTCTGAAGAGCGTTGGTGCTGGAGTATGCCCGCATTGTTCCAGAAAAACTAGCTGGCTTGTTCTCCTGAATGGTCTGCATGGGTGAGTGGTGGCGCAGCATGCCCATGCCAGCCCCACCGTAAACACCAGTGTAAGAGCCCTTCACTCCAGAGCTGTAGTGATAGACAGGGCTTTGGTGCTTGTGCCGGCCCACAGAGGGGTGTTGGTGCTGTGAGTGATGGTGATGATAGCCTTCATCCATGAGCTGTTCATCCAGACTGATTGCTCCTGTTAGACTGGCCAACTGAGGCAACTGCTCCAAGGTTGGGCAGTGACTTCCTGCCCCCACTGATGGGGAGTGGGCACTGGTTGGTGATGGGTAAAGGTGTGGGGAAGTAGAACAGGACAGCCCTCCCTCCTCTGGTTCTCCTGCTTCTCCCTCTGCTAGTATAGGCGACAGGCGTCCACTTAATGTAGAGGCAGAGGAACTGGCTCTGGAGTGGAGGTCTGTCCAAGCATCAAATTCTCCATCTGCCACAGACGTGACCCCTGTCCCCTGAAGGACCTTTCGTGGTGGACTGCTATGGTCAGGGGATCCTTGGAGTCCCACCACAGCAGATCCAGCACCAATACCAGGACGTCCGACCCGTTTGCCCCTGATGCGACCTTTGCTCTTCAGGTACTTGGTGCTGTTGTCCATGGAGACTGCCCGACGGCGCGGGGCTTTACCCATCTTCCCCCCGTCTGGATTCAGCATCCACCAGGAGCTCTTCCCCGTTCCCTCGTTCTGGACTCGAATGAACCGCGTGTGGAGGGACAGGTTGTGTCGGATGGAGTTCTGCAGGGAGAGAAAAGATGCAGTTAGAGGCAATAGAACCTGAAAATACATATTTGTTCATTTAAACACACAAATTGCCTGTAAAATCAAAGCTTATGTGAAAAAATATATATATGAAAAATATTTGAAAAATGACAAATGCGCAAAAATAAAAATAAATATAAAACCAGTGATACATTTTAAATCGACATAATATCTTTAGGCCTTAATATGATCCCACGTAACCCGGGTAGTTCTTCATAAATGTGAGCTGTGCAGGTGCTGAGGGATGCCAGTGTTATGTGATATTGTTAGAGTTCCAAAGAAGCTGAGAAATACTTCATAACTTTAAAGAGTGTCCTTGATGACAAATGATGGCCTGACGAACTGTCTTTGACACACATGTTCCAGATCACTGTGCCACTTCATTGTCTTTCCCCGATAAATAAACTCCAGAGTCAGGTAGATCTCTGCGGTTTATTCAATCAGTGTCAACTAGTGTCATAGCTTTAGAAATTCGAGCGCTCGCTGAAAAACACAAACACATTTTGAAAGACAGCTACAGCTGGCACAGAGCAAGACCCTGTCAACCTCAGCCAACCTGAAACGACCTGGAACTCAAGTCTTGAGGCGAGCTCCGTATGTACGTCAATCCTCCCACTTTCATTTCCATCAATCCATCTGTCCTCCTCTCCTTCTCCTCTCAGGCCCAGACTGATGTAAGCTGCTGCGGTGGGGCATACTGTACGTTTGATGTGGGTGCCAGTCTGGCTCAGTGCCAGCCTTGTCTCTTTCACCGTTGTTTGTGAAATAGGATGGGGGGGTGAATGAGTCGGGAGGAGGGAGGAAGACTAATGGATGCATCCCACCCTCTGACATCTACCTTCGCTTCCAATCTCCACTCACCTCCTTGTCCTGTCTTTATCGCAACATTTTTTACTCTGTCACCGAGCGCCAACTACATTATTTTCCATGATTTTCCAATTTTACACACTTTCCCTGACAATAAGCTGTCATTTTCCACTTCTTCTTTCAATCTCCCGGCATTCTGTTATTCATCACCAAATACTTTTACATTATTCTCGGCACTGTCATGTACAGCCACTCATTCGGTAAGATTGGATTTTTTATTTCATTTACATCTTAAGGGTTGCTGAATGCTAAGGTTCTTGATGTGCTACCGAGTCTGTTCTTTGTTGTTGTGGCGAGGCATTTTGACATTGAAGCCGGGAAAAAATATCAAATCAAAAGCGACCCCTGTGGTTCTGGAATATTTTGGTACAATAGACCGAGGGTACTCATACTTCTACCATCTCCATTATGGTGCGGATTATTTGTATTCCACTAAATTGCGCGGCAGGGAAATAAATAAATCAAATTGCGGCACACGTGAATGGGAGGCGAACTGAAAGCAGGTGATCTGTAAATGCCTCCTTGGGTTATCTCGTTGTGACACCTCCAGCATTGGGTAACCATGGCAACCGGGTAAACGTGCAACAGCAGAACTATATCATATTGTGGTGAGAGTCAAGAGAGTGGAGCGTGGGGGATGGGGGAAAAGGATGCTGGAGGAGGCGGTTGTTTGATGCTGCTGCTCTAACACTAAACAGCCTTTCATCTCGGCTGTGCGGGTCCGCAGGGGATGCCCGCTCCTGCTTCTGACGGCTCCTCTACGTGACGCGCCAACTCCCCGTCTCACCCCGGCCGAATCATCCACCTATCAAACCAATCCAAAACCTCGCCATCAAGTCCTGTGTTAAAACATATGCAATTCAATTTTCCATACCATTCATGCCACTACTCTTTCTATAGGGGACATTTTTCCAAGAGCCAAAGCACTTTATGTTGCAATTCAGTGTGACCTGATAGATTCAAATCTCAATTTATCCGCTTGTATGAGGGAAGAGCAGCCCCACTGAACTTGAAGGGATTTGCCATCATCCCAAACCCTCTTTATCTGATGAATCCACCTGCTAGTGAGATTTGAGAGATTTCGGACAGTGGCCAGCCATGGCATCACCAGCACTGCGGGCCGTTGGCTTCCTGTCCTGTAGTTTCCACCACATTTGTTTCCCTTTGTTTCCTTCCTGTCAGTGTGTGTGTGTGCTTAACAGACGCTAAGAATAGCTCTGGTTGCAGGTGGTTCTACTGTGGGTGTGGTTGTGTTCACCTCCTGTTGCCTGAGTCTGAGTCAGGGGCAATTTGGCCATCCTCTGGCCCTCACGCCCCTGAAACAGGCAGTCACTGCTAATCCTTCTCCATCCCCGAGTAATCCCAGACAATCCTTGGCTAATCCCAAGTTGATTCAGGGGCACTCCCAGCTGGGTGTCTCCTACAGAGCCATGCCAGGTCACAACGGACACAGTAGGCAGCCAGGACTCACTATGATCCAAAAGTAATACAGAAAAAGAGAATGTGAGATGTGGAAAATAGGGCCACTGGGAAGTCTTAATAGGATCGTGTTAAACCAGTTGAGTGAGTGTGTGTTTCTGTAATGTGGCATGGTTTCAGAGGGTCTGAGCGGATTTGAGGTGGGTATTTTTACTCTTCAGAAAACATCAACTACCTTTCTGTCCTTGAGGCTTGGCTTTGCCCCCCACGGCTTGAATAGCAATAAAATTGAAAACTTTATTACGTTTTAAATATTCATAAAATGGAAATTCTCATCCAACCCATGGGCTTGGCACGGCAGATAAATGAAGCCTACAGAAACATATATCGACATAAAAGAACACACACATCACACGGCCGGCTACTTCTTATTCAAATCATACCCCTATAATACAATGGGCCACGTAGAAAGAGGCCTCTAAATAATGAATGAACCAGGGTGGGTGGACCTACGCAGAGAGATGCCCTGTCTGGTCCCCGATACTGGGAAGCACAGAGAGAGTCAGAAGTATTGGTGTGAGTTCTTTGTTTTGCTGTCAGTACTGCTATCAACAAGCTGCACTAAATCAGACTGATGGGACTTATTCAGCCTTAACGCCAAAGAGAATGTTTATGGCCCAATCAAAGCTAATTAAGGTGAACAAAGTTGCCTCTGTGGAAGAAGAGACAATCAGCTTGGGGTCAATTCTTATTAAGGGTGAAAAATTCTGATAGCTGATTTAGACAATGAATGCCCAGCTCTCTTTGTCTCTGGATTAAAAGCTTAGGCTTCTTCTGTGGAGCATTTACACTTTTCTCCACAGCACACAGGTGGCATTCAACTTTTATGAACTCCCATGTGCTCGAGAATCTCTCTTGTGAATCTAGTAAGGTCATTTATTGCTAAGGTCTGGGAAATTTTATCTATCAGTCGCTCTCCAGTTCTCCCATCCACTCTCCAATTGTTTTTAGATTCAGAGACTCTATTTAGTGCCCACAATCAATGCAATTTAAAGGCTATCAGCACACTGGTGTCTAACCAACTGCACCTGCGTTACAAGCCCAATACGGGTGCTCAAAATGTGGTTTACAAACTCAGCTATACTGGCCACATGCCCAGCTCACCCCTTGTTTGCCGCTTTGAGGTTAAATTGTTCTATAGGTCATTGGTGACAGCTGTGCTTAACGGTATACAAGGACTTGGAGAATCCTAGGATATGTAGATGGGAATGCTAAAATACAGAAAGGGGCCCCCTGTAAGCCACACAAAGCGATGCCCTCAAAATGCCCCCCATTCTTCCCATACCCCTCCTTGAACCCCCCCCAACACAAGCCTCAAAGTGTTCTGCCTCTTTTACTCTCACCCACCCACAAGCTCACCAACAGAGGGGCAAGGAAACAGGTCAAACGCTTTAAAGGACCTATCTTGTGACCAATGTGCACTCATTCAAACAGAACTGAGTGAGGAACTATGGCCCGTGAGTGGGGTCTGGGAACCGGCAAAAAGAAACCACTCACCCGACTGAAACAACCTCAAGGGTGAAGCAGTGTGGTGTGCATGCCCAGCTAAGAACACAGCAGCTGTTCTTGTAGTGGCACCGGGTAAAGCCGTTTGCCACACTCGACTGGTATTACCCAACCATTTCATGCAGAATGGAGCCATTATGTATTGTCAAAGGCTGTACCTCTATGGTGCACATTCATTTGATAAGCCCGAATCAAGGGGGAGTAACAGAAGCGCTAACTGCATTTATTGTGATTCCGGTTTTGCCTGTGAAGAAGGCAGCAGGGATCAGGGGGAGGGGAGGTTTCAACACAGGCAGTTTTGTTCAGCACAGGAATGAGTTTTGTCAGCTAAGCCTGTCTCCAGGCTATTGGTGGAAATTAGCGCCGGCTAAATATTCGCTTTCTGTGATTGATGTCACGGCTCGCGTTGTCCCTTTGAAGCAAATAAAGAATTTAGAGTCATGTAGATTAATAGGGATGGGGTCGGGGGAATGTTATGTGTCTGAGGGGACCTGAAGTGGGACTGAAAGGCCTCATGGCTACACAGATACAATATAAGGGACCAAGATGATATAGTATATCAGAAAGTGATATCTAACTACTATGACTATTGCACGCAGAATAAGCATAGATGTGTGTGTGTGTGGGGGGGGGGGGTAAGTGTTTTGTGTGTGTGTGTGTGTGTGTAGAGGGGGGGTAAGTGTTTTTGTGTGTGTGGGACACATGTGTGTAAGAGAGAAAGAGATATTCAGCTATTTGCCTGAGCAGCTCAGAGTCAGATGATTAAAATGCCTTTAGGAGTCTTCTTTAAGAGAGACAGATGGGCAGACAGGCCTGTTTTTTGGAATGAAATCAAATTGAAAAGATTAAAAAGGAGTGTCTTTTATTAGGAGGTGAGAAACAGTTACTTCTCTGCCACATGCCATCGTCGCCTCCACAGCAGTGGTCACGACTGCATTGGCATCCAAGGCACATTACGGCCCTCATTGGAGAGGAAAATAAACCTAGGATTAGGAATTGTATCTATCAGTGTATCACTGTGGGGTCTCTCAGAATTGGCAGCATTTGTAAATTCTTGAAGGAAAGACGTGGAATGTAAAAACAACAATCTGTTTCGTTTGTGCAAGGCTTTTTGCCAATAGCTGTCCGGGCATATTATGGGTGAAACATTACTTAATCTTAACGCTGAACCAATTCAAATGTGCTGTCATTGTACTTGAATAAACTGAGTGTTCACTGTGGAATCATTCAAAGGGTTCTGTATCTGACCCCATTATTCCACTTCACAGCAGGAGTGCCATTTTAAATAAAGATAAAAATGGGAAGCGTGTGAGTTGTGTGTCTAGCCGCCTCAAACCAAGCAGGAAGAGGCTGTGGAGATCGGCACATTGGAGTTAGTAGGGGATTCCTGGCTGACTGTGCACTAATTGTAGCCAATAGCTCGCGACTCATCAGCCGCGATGCCAAGTGAAAGGTTGGCATCGGGGTGGCAAGGTCTGGGACAGCACGGGGCTGCCACAGCTTTGGTGTAAAAATAGCAACTGACAGATTAGAAGAGCATCTGAGACCCAGATAGGGGATCGGAAAATCCGCCCGTCCGGTGCCAGGGGCAGCTGAGTGTTTCCGGTGGGCGCGAAGGGGACCCAATCTGAGGGAGCCGCAGCACCGTCACGTGCCTCTTGAAGCAGGGTGTGGTTGTTCCAATGAGACCTGAGAGGTAGGCTGAGCTCACGCACTCCCACAGAGGATTCACACAACAGGTGTTTGTGCTGGGCAACCTGTGGGGCGGCCGCCTGCTCGCACTTCACACCTCGTCTAGGGAGCAAACTAACATTTTCCACTGGGCCTGCCATGCTTTTGTTAAAGACCAACACGTTTCTGGAGAGGCTTTTTACGGCTTTTTTTACAAGATGGGCAAGATATGCATGTGTGCGAGTCAATCCGGATTTCTGTGAGCGCCTGTGTGTCTATATTTGTGTATCAGTCCATTTAATGGCAAACAGGCACAGTGTGGATTTGATTATATTGAAACCTCCCTCTGCTGTATACAAAGAAACTGTTGGCCAACAATGAAATCAATGCAGGCTTGGGCTTTTTCACACTCGGCCTCCACATAATCTCATTCATAACAATGAGAATCTCATTTCCCACATTCTAAAGGTCAGTGCACACCTCTGATCACACTTTCATAAACACCATTCTCAGCATTTAATTTAATTTCAGCAGAGCAGCAAACTCAAAGGCAGCCGTACACACGCACACGCATGCAAAATTCATCAGATTGTCCCTTTAATTGCTTCAATTTCACAGCAATGACACGAGTGGTCACAATCCTCCTCCATGAAATATCTGTACAGAGTCAGCCAAGTGCCAGGACCTCTTCAAATTTGCTCTCAATTTTTTTTGCCTAAATATCTATATAGATATATATAGATATAGATATATATATATAGATAGATATATATATCTATATAGATATATATATAGATAGATATAGCTATAGATATAGATTTAGATATATAGATATAAATAGAGATGCATCAAACCGTCTTTTCAGTGCCGATACTAATCCCAATATTTTGGTTTTGTGGATCGATCGATGCTTCATTGTTACTAATGCAAAAAGGCATAGACACTTTGTACCTAAGATATTACGGTGTCGGTGTGTCCCTTTATTGAAGAAATGGAGGTGGAGCGTTTGTTCGAACCAGGTCTAAGCAGCCCTCCTCACACCTAATGGAAGCTATCAGTATCGAGGATCTGTTAAGATTGATGGAGGGCAGAGTACTGGAAGGAAACAAACAAAGACAGGCCTCACCACGTCTGAGATTTGAACCCGTGCCTTCTAACTGTGAGGCAGAAGAGCTAACTAATCTTCTGCACTACGATGATATAATCAGCCAGCGGTCTGCGATTACTGAGCGGCTGGACAAATTGCCTCAAGAAGTCCTTTATGTCAGTCAACTACATTTGAAGAAATCTCACAATTCTTCTGTTTTCTGTTTCAAATTTGAATCTTCACAAATATTCTGGATCATCGCCAACTCGTGGCTTCAAATCCTGTCATCACACATTGTAGCTCTCACCTGCGGCACATTGGCAACCTGTAGGGAACACACACACACACACACACACACACGCAAACGCCTCCAATTCACATTCACACCTATGTGCACACTACTACACACACATGACGCACACACCACACACCGACATGACACAAAGCCTGGCACACCGGGCACACTCATTACCGCGATGCCAAGCTACCAGTTGCTAAGGAGACCTGTGGGAGAAGGAAAAAAAAGGGAGGGTTCCTTGTTGTTGCCATAGCAGCCTCGGCTTTGCTCCCTGCCAACTCCCAGCCCCTCGGGGGGAGACAAGGCGAGAGGCGGGGGGTGAAGTGGGTAGAGGTAGGGGGCAGCGGTTTAATAGGGCTACGAGGTGCTGGGGAACTTCATTAGCCATCGGTGTGTACGCGGAGCCAACCAACCGGCACTCCCCGTGAACAGAGAGCCACAAGACTTCCACTTACTCACGCACAACCCATACACTCCCACTTATTTGAACACCTATATGGGGGGGAAAGACGCTGAATGGTATGCTCAGAATAGAAAGCAGGGTATTGGAAGAGGGTTCGAGTGCAAAGGGGGGAGGGGGGGAGAGGGCAGAGGTGGATTGTATAAAACTAGGATGAGTGGGAACAAAAGAGAGTCAATGAGGACCTTAAGGCCCGCTCCCAGGAACGGTAAGGATCTAAACGGAGGAAGCTTAGGATAGTTTAAGGTTGTATCAAGACAATCCTCACTGGAAGTATCCTTAAAGCTAACCTTGACCTTCAGCTTGGGACGCGCTCCACTATTTGTTCAGTACTTTTTGTTTGGAGCACAACAAATAAGTAAAGCAGTGAAACCAGGTATAGCATTGGATTTTAGTGGCATTAGAAGTAATCATCCATCCATTTTAAAAAAAAAACATTCTGTTCTCTGTGGAAAGTGCACTTAAGGTTTGCACACTGCACACACCGGCTTCCAAAATAACAATTTAAAAATAACATGTAACATTTACTTAATGATTCCAGTCTTAACAAATATCACCCAAACTCAGGATGTGTTGTTTTAAGAAAATGCCAACGCAGACAAGTAAGAAAAAGCTATATTTAACGAAGCTGGTGGACTTAAAGGGACCTTTACTCTATTATACATGCTATGATAATACAATGTTGTTTCCCTTATCTCTGTAGAAAGAGGCTTTTCTCCTCCCATTTGTGTTGCTAATAGCGCAGCTAATTAGGCCTCTTGCTTCACTCTGTTCAGAGCTGTCTTGGAGTAATAGAGCAAAGTGGGCGTGGCCAGCAGGGGGATATAGTGCCTTAAAGTGACACGCACCAATCTGAGCCTTTTCAGCAAGAACCCGAAAAATATTTTCAATAAAAATAGCTTTATAAATATATGAAGCAAGTATATAAATAATATACCCCCCCAAAAAATACTCAAAATTATATATATGTATAAAACTTTCCTTTTGATGCTTCTTAGCACGCTCACTATCTAAATCACAGGTGCCTATATACTGTAAGGATTTTTTTCTTGACAAAAAATGATATTCAATATTTCTATGACATTTGAAGATATTGCGGTTTTGCACATTTTACAGTCTATTTTGGATACATTCAGGTTACCATTTTACAACATCAAACACACAACATCAAACAGTCTGAATAAACGCCTGTCTCACTTGTCCCTGTTTCAAGACAGGACCAAACCATTTGTGGGGTTTTTTCGGGGGTTTCCAGAGAAAATACTACTAACAAAGCCTTGATGCCCTTACAGCCGAACACACATGGTGGTAGCCACAATGCTTCTCTGTTGACAGTGCAGGAGCAGGCAGGAGCACTTTGGTGAATCCTATGTCAATCCATTTTCAGCTTTTGGAGAGGACTATAGCACAACATAAAGGATTACTCAAACATGCCCGACTAGAACAAAACCCAACGTTGGGTGTGTCTGAGGTAGAAACATTAGGGTTTAGTATAGGACCTTTAAATGACATCAATAACGGTATGTTGCATGTTTTCAAATTCCACCATATTTCAGAGTATTTCAAATGGAGACCTTATGGAACGAAGCCCAGCTGAGTTCAGTCTCTGCAGGCTTTCAGTATTCGCCAGCAGTGCCTCAAATATTGACAGGCTGATAACCCATGATACTCCTGGCTGCTTCATATTCTCAGAAATTTACTGCCGGTGTAATGCTCTGAAAGAACGGGAGCATCAATTTGGTGTGAGTGATGTGTATGTGTGTGGATATAGTTACAGAGAATAACTCCATCCAAGTCACCTCCTCAAATATGGTCTAGCCCAGTTCAATGCAATCTTAGATAGCAGCAAGAATTGATGGATTGAGACAAAAGTCATTCAATTTCAGGAAGATGCACTATTATTCCCAAAATCCAATATAGGTACGGTTTCTAGATACATTTAGTTCAGCATATGATATTCCAAATGACATAGAGAAAAGGTGAAAATCATAAAAGAAAATTGGAGCGCAGACCTCCGCCAAGGCAGGTGAACTGACCATTCCTGAAATTTTCATCCAAATCGGTGCAATATTTTTTGAGTAAAGTTGTTCATTCTTTGAAGAAATCCTGGATCCAGATGGTGATCGGGTCACACCCAAAATCTAATCAGTTGTTCTTTGGGTCATTACTGACCTTCCCTGAAAATGCCATTCAAATCCATTCAGTATTTTAGCGTGAAGTTGCTCACAGACAAACAAACAGGTGAAAACAATACCTCCTTGATGGAGGTAATTAATTGAGGGAAATGATTGATAAACTGAATAATAACAGGCTTTATAAGGATTTTGATATAATGGTTGTGACCAATCACAAACTTAATAGTCAAGTCGCATTAGCTTCTAAACATTGAAATGATAGTGGCTGATATAGTACCTGTTCCGACTCAATGTAAATAAGACCCCACTGATAGGGACCACGTTTAACGTGGGTCTCATGTTTTCGTAACGAGACCAATACAAGTCTAAAGGACAACGCAGGAAAAACAGCCTTACTTTTTTCCACAAACAAAAATATCCCAATTAAGTCAGTATAAGTTAAGTGTTTTTGGAGTTGTCTGAGATTGTGTATCCAAATTTTGGTTGCAATAAGTGGAAATATGTGGGCAATGCAGAGTGTGTGAGTGAGCCAAGCTCCTACTTTTTTTCCTCCTCCAGCCCTAAGAGGACCAAAGTTGCTCTCAGCTCCTCGACGGGAGATGCTGAAATATTAATGGCCACGCTCCAGCCTCAGACTATGGTGAACACAATCGCTTCGAACTCCCACCCTAATGAGTGTGTTCATGAATGGCTAATGTGCACAGATGGGGGGCTGATGACTGGATAGATTGCAATAGGAAGGTTATGACGGGAGGAAAGCGAGGCGGAGGGAAAAGTGAAATTTGGGCGGTGCAATGCCACGACCTTTTAAGAGCCTTCGGAAAACTTCATTAAGGCCAGCCCAATGCTATACTCCGCTCACTCACGCATGTGAAAAACCATGTATGAAAAACCATGTATGAAAAACCATGTATGAATACCATGTATGAAAAACCATGTATGAAAACCATGTATGAATACCATGTATGAAAACCCATGTATGAAAACCATGTATGAAAACCATGTATGAATACCATGTATGAAAACCCATGTATGAAAACCCATGTATGATAGAGCAGGAGCATCCTTTTAAAGTCTATACATGCCAGACATTCAACTGAGCAGTGTACAGTTTTATGAAGACATTGATAGCTATAGATTCTGTGTATTGAATGATCTTGGCTTTATAAAATCCTGATATATGTTTACCATATCACCCACCCCTAAGTCAAACCTTCTCAGCAGAAGATAAATATGGACTTGTATGATAAAGTAGGCCCATTCATTTCATCACATACATGCCAGCATTTACCCCCTTCCCCAACTGAGCAACATACAAAGGTTTTGAACTCTTTTGTCATGTTAAAATCCACAAACAACCCACGATGAGCTTAAAGTACATTAAAGTATAAAAGTTGTATGTCTTGATGGCCCCCCTGCATGGATACATCACAGACAGACGAACAGCGGGATATCTAAAGAATACTATGACCTCAGATGCCATTTGTAACCACTGAGACGTCCTGAGGCGAAGAAGCCTAAATAAGTCCCGACCTGTCTCAACACGGGACTTGTAAAAGGCCAAAGCACTGTCTCACATGGAGCCTGTTCGAGTGAATGGTGATGTTTTACATACATATTTTATACACTGTCTGACCTGCTCTTGCACCCATGGGAAACCTTTTTTTTCCTTCACCATTGACTGCTGTTCTGTTAGCATGATGGAATGGGGTTTTAAGCATGTTTAGCAAACGTGATATATTTGTATGACTTTAACTTTAAAGTTGCTACAACCTTTTGGAGAAACAATGAGAACAAGCTTTTCCTGTAGTTATAGCAATGGGGAAATGACTACCTAGTTCAGGGGTAAATAATAATAATAATAATTCATCAATTTTATATTGCGCTTTTTACAACTACTCAAAGACGCTTTACATATTTGTATTATTCACTCACTCCAGTCACACCTGGTGGTGGTAAGCTACTATGTAGCCACAGCTGCCCTGGGGCACACTGACGGAAGCGTGGCTG
>JAVQKC010009943.1:0-14082 GCA_036025475.1 Philypnodon macrostomus
CTGATTGTTGTGTTTTTAATTGTATTATGTTCTTTAACTTGTCTTTTCTGTAAAGCACCTTGAATTGCCTTGTGTATGAATTGTGCTATACAAATAAACTTGCCTTGCCTTGCCTTACATTTTCATCCAAGGCTGCAAAAGCAAAAAAATTTTAACGTGTGTAAATTTGTTAGAATAAAAATCATGAATGTGGAACTATTGTGTTCTGCTATTGCAATAACCATAATTGTGTGATATATTGTGCAGCCCTAGAACAAAATTCATTATCTACTGCTCATGCAAATTTCAGAGACGGCTTTAGTCTAGCCAAGACAACAGTCAGTTATTCGCAGGGCTAACACTTGGAAACACACCCTCACAAAAACAATCATTGCACTGCCATTTCAATTTATTGTCACCAATTCACCTACACATGGCTTTAAACATGAGAGATTGTGTGTTGGCCACCCACGGATCAAATCGGCCAGCTCCTTCATGCTGAAGGAGTTCTGAGAATCACATCTGTTTTAATAGTAACAATAAATTATCGTGCTGTGTATTTTAGCGTTACCTGTTGCATGCTTGGTTCAGCAGAACATGACCATTTTTGAGATTATGCCTGGAGATGCGAGCCCCTCGAGCAGCACACAGGGGGTGGTGACCCAGCTATTTTTTAACCTCATAAAGCCTGGGTGCCAAGACCTGAGGACGCCACACTGTCCTCACCGCAGGGGTAATTATAGAGCATCTCCACGCCTCGGCCCAGACCACCCACCCCAACCAGGCACCCCCAAAGATACCCCCATAGAACTGTGAGCATTCCAATGTAGGCCTACTGACACCGTGGGGCGTGATGTGTGTAGAATTACTCCTAACTGGCTCTATTACTGTTGACTTCAGAGAGATGCTAATCCGAGCTGCTGCTACCTGTCTGTTAACACGTTTGTAGCTGGTATGATTCAGTAGGCAGGGTGAGCTCAGAGGCTGGGGCTACACTTTCACTATGGTGTGGAGATTTGCACAGGAAGTGAGTAAACAGTTTGAATATGTGGCTCTGAAAGTATTGTCCCAATATGTCATCTGGAAAGTCCAACTTTACATACATACACAGTGTTTCCAAGCAGATGACCACATGATGAGTCCAGTGGCTTGAATTATCTTGAGTACTTAGACCTAGACCTAACAAAGTATCATTTTTGCTGAGTATAGTACATTTAATTGATGAAAATGTAATAACGTTCACAAGCAAAAGAATGACCAACAATCAGATTTTTTTTTCACTGCTCTTATAATGGCATACAATTTAATAACACGGTATAAAAAGGCATATATAGGGCGGCAGTCTCTCTCACTATAACCGAAGTGTTGACGGTTCAAATCCTACTTTTGTATTATGTCATTGTGTCCTTGGGAAAGACACCTAATGGTGAATGGTATTTGCTGGTGGTCGGAGAGACGGTAGGCTCGGTACGGCTGCCACGTCTCTGTCAGTCTGCCCTCGCTGTGGCAGGAGTGTACCACCGGCAGTGTGAGTGAGGAGTGAATGACTAAAGCACTCACTGTAAAGCATTTTTGAGTGCCCAGAAAGCCCTATATAAAAGAATGCATTATTATTTACAGATTCAAGATTCGTGAAAGGTATAAGTGTGATAATGTTCCCAGTTTCCAATCTGCCACATAAATTTAAGTATGCCTGCCCCAGCACAAACAGTCTTGTGGCTCAGCTCTGGGCCAGCAGCCATTCTAATTCATTAGTGTGCAGATGAGAGGGCACTGTGCCTACCAGCTAAGGAAACAGCCACTGAAAACCTCACACTACAGGGTCTGACAAAGCATTTCTTCACCAGTAAAACTTCAGTCAGTCACATAGTGAAGATCTCACCTGCAGAGCTGCAAACATCATCATCTCCTCCTCTGTGCATTCGATCTCCTCCAGAAGAATGGCCCACTTTGCCTGTTCGTACAGCTGGTTCACTCGGATGGCATCGTACTGGGGAGAATATGAGAAAGATAAACAGAGGTAGCTGAATGTGGATTGAATTCTTTTCCAAAACATCTATCATGAGCTGTTCCTTTGATACTCAAGAGAGGCCAGATTGTGATGGTCATGTCACTGCTCAGCGAGGGGAGAGTTAATAAATGGGTGGAAGAATGCCATGGTTATAGCTGCCAGTCAGAAAGCCTAGAGCAGCGGTTCTCAAACTGTGGTACTTAGGCTCTTTTTTAGCAATAGTGAGGAGTCTGGGCTATTGATATATAATGATGATATGATGTTTTTTCTGATTTAGGTCCATTTTAGTCCTACACTTGGTATGGAAAATTTTGAACCACAGAACATACAACAGGCCTAGAGGAAGACCAAAGAGCAGATTCACGGAATGTTAGTCAGGAGAGGATACAGGGAGTAGGGTTAGATTAAGGCAGATGTTTTGCCATGGCAACCCCTGAAGTAAACAGACAAAATAAAAACACAACACATGCTCACCTTAGGGTTGAGATCAAAGAAGCTGTGGTATTTGAACCTCAACAGAAGAACATCATTCCCCTTGACATCCTGTTCCATCAGTGATCGAGATGAGTCCAGCCATCTGTAAACATATATCATTTTGTCATTCATCACTATATAGAACATCTGGCTTAGTCCTAGTTCAGTCCTTGTTTACTATTGATTTAGTCTTAGGTTTGATGAGTGATTCAAGCTACATTACAAATTGAGTGTAGACTTCATCTCACCCTTGGTTGATTTTGGCTTTGTCTAACAGAGACTGAGGCTTGTAGAGTTTGACCAGGATGTCCGGTGAGGAGATGGGCTGGCTTACAGCGAGGATTCCGGGGTTACCTTCAGAGAGCGGGCTGTCGCCGAACCAGGCCGAGGTGGGGGAGAGAGGACTGCCGTCGCGGGAGTCATAGGTGGGGGTCATGGTCTTACTGTACAAGCCTGGACTGGAGTAGATGCTCCCTAGAAACACAAAGCTATAAGTCAGTACGTCATACGGGACAAATAAAGGATGCAGGTATTACATAAATAATATTTCCACAATGCATCTTAAAGACAGAGTTGATGTCTTTCATTTCTAATCACAGCGGTTACATTCAAAACACACTCAGGTAGTTAATGAATCAAATAGATTACAAAAGCGGAGCATTATGCACATGAGCAACCAAATCCTCAAACAGGTATGATGATATCATTATTTAGCACATTCACGTAATTTTGATTGAGGTAAAAACTACAAAAACAAAATAAAACCTGGTAAAATATGGTATTGCCACATCTTTTGTTAAAAACAAAAACAAAACACAAACACCTTGCAGCTATAGTTTATCACCAAATGACCAAGAGGCCATGCAGATGATGCACACCACAACAAAGGTTTGCTTTTTTAGTCACACTCAAAAACCTTACAGGAATTCACTACACATAGCAAATGAATGGCAAAACAACCTCCCAGAGAGGAGAGAGGGAGGTGCAAGTAGATAAATGGATAGAAATATTTAAATTTGAACAATGTTGATATTTTTAATATCAATAGAATTTATTAAGAATACGTTTTGCCAAAACTAATAAATTAAACATCTTTGCATTTCCTGCTTATTGCTTTGTTTATTTTCGTCCACATACCATCCATCCCTCTCTCCCTCCACTTGGGTCGAGCCACTAAATCACTTCATAAACCAGGAAGTGAGCGTTGTGTTGGGAAGCCGAGGGTCATGAGAAACGGGTGCAGGCGGGGGCCACCCATATCTTTCGGGGGTGCGTGTTATTTAGTGGATCTAGTGTGTGTGTTTTAGTTTAAGTTTTTAAGTTAGGGTCAAGAGGTCAGTGAAAGTACTCCCTTGAAAGAATCCACAATATCCCGATGAACTGTGTGTAAGGTAAAGGCTATTTTAAACTATGCCATAGGTTGCAATCGTCCCGTTTCGGACACACTGTATGGGAATTTGCAAGTGCCTGGAACTCCCTAATGCTCCCACACAAGGGGAGGAACTGATGTGGTGCTTAGACAGAATAGACCACCATGAACTGCTAAGACTAAATATAAACCAGTGACGGCCTGTCAATAAATGACAGTGTCTCTAGTGAATGCTGCTTCTGTGCCGGCTGGACAAGTGCACAATTAAGGCTAAATATGGGTTATGACACAGAGAATAAAAATCTGTGCCTCATTTTTCTTCCAATAATTTTTATAAATGGTAACATCAGCTATATTGAGAAAGTAAGCACAATCTGTTCTCGAACAGCCCATTATAGCACTAATAGTGGCTATGGATATGACTGAGAAATGGTCAGCATTTTTTGCTTCAAACTACAGCACCAAGATTTTGGTTTTCAAAGCAATCAATTCAAGAAAGGTAAACTAAAAAGAATGTAGATTCTCCACTGGTGGCTCAAAGGTTTTCCTCATTTTGTTGGGACCCACTTTTCACATAATTACATTTGACAATCCTGTGTATTTCTTAAACATTGTAACTTAATCAAAAAAAAAATGTAAATAAACAAGGCATCTTTATAAAAAAGTCATAATGTTAAAAATATGGTTTAGCAAACAGCAACCAACTGACAACATTTTCTGTAGCTCTATATACTATATAAGCGCAGTTAGCAATGCTGTCCGAGAGTGTATATTCTTTGTAACAATGCTTGACAAAGGATATATGAAGAACTACAACTACATAGGAAGGAGTGAGTGTATCTCTGCAAGTACAAGTACAAGTAGGAGTTCTTATATGGTGATAAAAGATTGTATTGTTATATGAAGTTATGATGATCTGAATCTGACCTGGGAAGATCGTTGAATCAATCAACAGTCCATTTATGCTCTGCTTTTTATTGCACATTTTGACTTTAACAGTGTGCCAGTGTTCATATTAATAAGGAAAAAACTAATATTAATATATATATATATATATATATATATGTATGTGTGTGTGTTGATGAAACTAAGGTTTTATGAACTACTGATACTGACAGCAGTAGTATATAAGACAAAAAATACAAAGTCAACTAAAATAGTGAGAAAATCAAAATCATGATCTTGGCTTAATAAAGTTTTACATTATATTTTTACAATATCTCCCACCCCTAAGTAAGTGTAAGTAACTAAGTGTAAGTACCTTATAAAGCCTGGTAGATAGTTATGATATGTTTCTCCACACACATTCAAAATAACAAATTTCAAACAAACACAATCTGATCAACAAAAAGCAGGCCTCGAGTCAAATTAAAAGGCAAGACTTCTTTCCGTGTGACCAATCAGATGACTGCCCTTAAAAGAGCAGTCAGGTGACAAGACTGGTGAACCTAATGTGTGTCATGTGACTATGGGTGAGGGTGGGAGGGGAGGAAGCAGTGCAGAAAAGCCAGGGACAGGGGCAGGAAACTTACCTTTGACAGGTCCGATGTAAATGACCTCAGAGGCTAGGGTGAAAGTAGGAGAAAAGTAAGAAATAGAAAGACAGCACAAAGGTAGAAAAACTGAAAAAATGATTAGTAAACAGATAATATAGGATTAAGATGAAGGAAAGGAATAACGTAGGGGACGTTGAGAGTATGATGTTGGCGTTTCCATGGGAGCCGCCAATGTCTAACCCAAGGGTGACTCAGTTTAGCCTGTGTACTGGAGATCACTATGGCCTGGTTAGTGAGGTTCTGCTGTTTCCATCCACCCAACACATGATAGACATCTTAGTCAGTGTGACCCAGCCCTACACGCACCAGTTTATACTGTTGGCCAGGGCATGCTAGTACAAATGAAGATAAGGTCAATTCAGTAGATCAAGTCTTTGGGGAGTTTTGTTAAAGTTATTTGCAGACAGTCTTTAAAAATATTTTACTTGTTTGTTTGCATTTGAGGAAAACTATAATCAGAAAATAACACAGTGCAAGATGCCACCTAGGATGTATTAAGAATGTAGCTGAGAAGCTTTAATGAATAAACTGATTTCCTAGCCCAAGATGGTGGTCCCAGAATAGAGACACTTCCAGTGGCTAGTTTGTGGCTTGTCCAACAACAATGACAACAATGAATGGGACCTTTGAGTGTTGGTAAATAGCTGTTATAGAGACAGAATTTACTACCAACCAACTAGCTGTAAGTGCTTAGATAGAGAACTTTAGCTCAATTTTAGTGCTGCTAAGCTAAAAGTTGCATGCAAAGTCACTGAATTCAGTTATAGAGTACAAATCACAAAAACAGTTTTGTGTGGCTGAATGGACATACTGTACAGCTATTATATGATGGAGTGTCTTTGGTTCTGTCACCCATGGAAGTCTCTACACTTCAAGGGGTAAAACAGCATAGTCGAGAACTTCTCACTAAGAGAACATAAGAAGCTGGCTCCACAGCACAGGTCAGTGATTGTGATTGCATCGCTGCCTCTGTGCGTAGCCTTGTGATTCCAATCAGCAGACCTGAGTAACCAGGCCAACCCTTCCCCACAAGGGACTCAATCATGCTTCACAACTTGAACCATAACTGTAGCATGTGATCTGAAGGCAGGAAGTGAGGGTGTGTCCGTGCACACGCAAAGGCACAGTGGTGACAGTAAACACACTGTACATTCCTTTAAGCATTCCACATTATGTGACAGGCTCCCACTGGGACTAAATTGATCTCAACCAAACCAATACTCCCAAAGAGATGCATGAGAGTGGGTGTGGACTGTTCTAGGTACCTTTAAATTGCATTATATAAAAAAAAAACATCATTATGGTTGGGACAGAGACTGAAGGTTTGTTGAATTAACTGTTGTTAAAGATACTGCACTGTATTTGCAATTAGTCAATGCAGCTTCATACTCTCCCAAAGGTCTGAGGTTTACAAAAGCCCATATTCTCCCAAGTTTTGATTTTAACATTCAAAGGGTCATCGAAAGGACATAATATGCTGAACAGTCTCAGAAAAATGAATAAGTTCATAATAGTGCACTTAATACATTAAAATGATCTATGACACCCAGCTACTGGTTGCCTTAAATTTGAGTTGTTCTTGTTTAAGAAGAGCTTTTCTTTGAAAAGGCAGTGACGTTTTTATTTATACCTTGCTAGTCCAATGACATTTAAGCTTAAGTTCTAGAGCTATCACAGTGTCTAGTATATCATGTATCTATGCGCCTTCATCTGAATTAAGGAAGACGGTGGAAGGACATGAACACCATCAACACTCTTAATTGATGTCGTTGTCTAGCATTAACAGGTTTAGCTAATGCCAACTCTGTCACAGCACTGTTCTCCTTGTCTTTGTTTAATGATTGTATCTCTGCTAACACTGATAGGAGTAGGGAGGGCACAGTCATGTAGCCTGGTTTGGTTTTAAAATGGCAGCGTGACCAACTATGTGTGGAATCTCAACCATTCTTCGAGCTGGCTGCCAAGGAGCTCTGCAGATCCCATGCTGGCCTCTAAAATTTGCACATTCATATTTGGTCAGTGCTAGTAGTGTGTTATCTTTGTGGCTTGCGGACCACAATGGACACCTGACGCTGAAGAAAAAGTGGAGAACCTGCTATTTAACCTGCTGCTTGAGGGAAAGGACAAAAATAAAGTGTATTTCATAATCAAAACCAGGCAGAATGTAATGACAGCCTTTTTCCTTATGTTTTAAGATCAGTTTAAAGTACTAAATCAAAGCAGTACTATATAATTCTATATTGAGTATGTAATGACAAAAAGCCTTGAGCTTTTGTTAAAGAATGCATAAAAATAGATTGTATAGAGTAATTTAAAGACAGCACCTAACTGTTGTATAGATGGTGATATTGTGGAGTTGTACGTAATAATCCAACATGGCTGCCGCTATTGCATGCGCCCCACTGCTGCAGAGTTACGAGTCAGGTTTCTAAGGCCCTCTGAGGCCCGGCGGGGATATACAGGGTCGATTGATGTGTAAAAAATCCCTCAAAAGGTAAACGAGACATATTTTTTAGATTAAATCTTCCGTGTAGTTCCTTTGAGTGAATACAGAAGTTTCAAATCTTGAAATGTCTAACCTTGACCAGATGACTTCTATTGTCAAAATGAGACAATAGGCAGACTGATAGTGTTACTCTTTACTCTTACATCACAAGAACATTATGAATTATCTCATCGAGTCTGCAGTGGGCTGTTCCTCTCATTGAGCACTGAAACAGATAACCTCTACTTGCTAGCTCACATACCACTACCGTGTACAAACATTTTACATTTGCACTACTCTCTGTGCTGTATGCTGTATTATACAAGCTGGGACACTAAGGCTTTGACCTCTTCAGATATAGATACAGTATTAGGTGTCCAGTCAGTTGGGTCAGTTCTGAGAATGTAATTGAAGGTTGTCTAAGCTATTCGGATCTGTGTTGAGGTGGCTCACATTGTTAGACTTTATCTCTACAGGACAGTACAGGACTGTTATTCATTAGCTATCATTAGCACATGTTGGAGTTCTAGGTATTACCTGATCCAGGGGTAAGCAGTGGACCCTCCAACTCCAGGGCATCTTCCTCAGCCTCTTCAAGCTTTTTCTTCTTTTTCTTCGGATCACGTGGCTTACGCAGTAGAGACAGCTCCTCTGGATGGCGGATATCTGTGGAGAGAGAGGAGTCAGACGTTAAAATAGGCATAATCTAAGCTGTGCAGTATAGAATTAAAGACAGGAAATCAAAACAACCGAGAAGCTTGGGAAGACTCATGAATAGATGTGCACACGAAGGGTGGAAAGAAGTCAAGCTTTTCTTAGAAGGGCCCCAACTCTAATCCCCAACTCAGACGTGGCAGACGATTTGACCTGTCATGACCCTCAAATACCCCATGTACTAATACATACTGTACATTTAGCATGCAATCTTGGTTCTTTTACAAAAATGTAAGTATTGTTACCACAATTTGCAAAAAAATTTGATCCGAAGGCAAAATTATTTAAAAAGTTTTTCCTATTAGAGCCTTGAATGAAAATGTGTTATTATTTTTAAAAAGTCAAATTTTAGACAGAACTTCCAGTTTTTTAACAGATGGTTTAGTTTTAAACTTGATTTTGAGGCATTTTTTTCATTTTTGGCTAGGAATTTTCATTTTTATAAACTTTGTAAAATAGCCATGTTGTGAAATCAACTATACACTGAAGACCAACTGTATCTTATTAGAAAGGTCTTTTTATGCAGGATAGCAGCCCAGAGGTTACCTCTTCAAGTTCAATGATGAGCATTTACACCAAAGATGACAACAATAAAAGAAAAGCGCCAAAGTGCAATGTGTTTTAGACGGGACTTGGCAGGACTGCAGGCCGCGACTACCCCTCCATGCTTTGACACATGACGTTGACTTACTATTAACGAATACAACACACTGACTTTCAAAGGAAACACAAGAACCACAAAATAGCGGTCTGTAAATAATGTGGAAAGCATGCATGACTTTAATCCGTCGCAGCATGGATGTAATGACAAAAACAGAGTAGCTTTCTTCTCTTCCCTCACCGTCTCCTTGGGCTTGGAGGCCCGGGAACCATCACTCAGCAGCAGTAATGCTTTAGAATGGGCTGGGGAGAATGTAAGGAGGCGAGACAATCAGAATGTGTCAAGACCAGGATAGATGAAACTAGTCCCAGAGCACATCTGGAGAGTCAGCTGGCTTCACTTTTCCAATATAAATTGAATATCACTGTGATATTTGAAGCTTAGTTTTATTATTTCTAACCCTTATATATGCAGTGAGAAAAATCTTTCATAATTGTCTTGAGACATTGGGCGAGTGCCATAGTTTGACTGCATGAGTTGTTGAGGCTCTTTGGGGCAGTCATTTTTTGTTTGTTAATCAAACATTGAATAATACATTGCAAAATGGAAAATAAAACTGTCAATGGAATGGAAAATGTTAAAATGGCCATGTTTACTCTGAAAATGTAACTATGTCTTCTACTGCATAGGTAAAGTTATTATTTCTAGCCCTCATTTGCAGTGAAATACATCTTTTATAATTGCCTTGAGAGGTGAAGGATTGGGCGAGTGCCATAGACTGACTGCAGGGGTTGTTAAAGCTCTTCGGGGGAGGGAGGGAGGAAGAGAGAGAGAAAGCGTCTTGGCGTGGTGAGAAGGCTTGTTTGGTTTGTGTAACTAAAGCAAAAGCATTCCAGGAGTTTTAAGGACTACCAGATGGGCTTGCCTCCTCCTCCGTAAGCTCTGCCGCGGCGCTCTGGAACTCAATCCCTGTGCCCTTATACAGCCATGTGAGCTGCAGGCGTGCTGCCGAGCTCGAGCCCCACTGAGCCGTGCACACCGGGGCCAGCAGCGGTGCACATATTGGCCCTTAGTGTACTCTGCTTTGGCAGGGCTGCTCTGGGAAGGATCACATGTGGCATTTTACTACCACGTCACTACAACTGCCATTGTAAGTTCTTGTGACATCACTGTGAACGAGAAAAACATCACTTAAAATGTATTCTGGAGGTTTACTAATATATGAAATAGTAAAAAGTAAAAAAAAAAGCCTAAAATTGACTACCTGACCCTGTTCAACGATGTGCAGTAGGTATTTTAGTCCATCTCCTGGTCTCTATACAGCAACATCAAATTACAGTTTGTGGGATACCACTTATACAATAGCAGGCTAGTTTTTGAGTGGTGTGGAGCCCATACAACCTCTGATTTGATGTTTCTGTAGAGACTACTATTTGTCAAGATTTTTAAAACATTTTCCCAATTGATTATTTTAGCAGTTTTAACTTTTTTAACTTTATATTTTCCAATAACAACGGTTCATTGTTCTCCCCAATGTTTTTTGGTTTAATTTTTGCCAGACAGCTATAGACCTTTTTATCATTGTCCATTACTGATAGATTGCTGGTGTTTATTATAAATGGTTCAGTGACTGTAGCAGTCTGCTACAGATTCTCTTTGGGAGTAACAAGGACAGGATCAGGAGTGAGTACATAAGGGACAGCTCATGCTAGATGTTTTGGAAATAAAGTCAGACTTTCCAGATTGAGATGGTTTGGACATGCATAGAGGAGGGATAGTGAATATATTTGTAGAATAATACCAAGAGGCCTAGAGGAAAACCAAAGATGAGATTTATGGATGTTGTGAAAGAGGACATGAAGTTAGTTGGTGCGATGATGATGATGATTATATTGTTAACCATAATTCAGTTTTATGTGGAATGTGTTTTTAGTTTTAGACAGTAACAAACATTAGACTAGGTCAGGACTATTCCAGATAAGTGGCACTATTTATTACAGTGGAGTAAACCAGCATATGCTTAATTAAGGCTGTATACACTGTATAATGTTGAGAGCACTGAAAAATTGTAAAAATGCCCCTCATAAAAATATATTAATCTTTTAAAAGCAACAGTAACTAACATTCTACATCACCAGAGACCAAAACTATCAGGTAACAATCAAAATATAGTCACAAATATGCAACCACACTGTGTCCATACCTGGCCTCTCTTAGTTGGTAACTATATAAAAACAACAGTAAAACCAAAAAAGCATATCATCAGGAGACCTTTTCCCCAAAACTGCAATATGATTCCAAGATATTTCTGTTGTAAAAAAAAAACACAGATTTAAAAGCAGAATTCAAAATATTATTTTGTAGAAAGCGGCAACAAAAACAACATTCTTGTGGCTCGGTCAGGAGGAGGGAAGGTCAAAAGTGTTGATTCTCAAAAGTAGAAATGACACCTCGACAATGAGACCTTTAACCTGTGGAGTGTACTTACATCAAAGCTGGCAACAGTCACAAAATCTACCATGGAACATATGAATAATTTTTAAATGCAATGTATTAGACTTGAAATGACTCTCCAGTGATAGAACTATCACAAGATAAAACATGGCTTACAGACAAATAAAAAAAGATAAAATATGGGGTGGAATGAGGATACGAGTTCTCACTGATGACCTTTTTGAAGATGAATCAATGGATAAATGGCTTAAATCATCCAAGCCACACTTCTCATGTTATGACAATACTAGCAAAAGTACAGCCAAGACAGTCTGACCACAAGATGATGGGCTATTAATCTAAGACCCACACAATGAGGCAACAACATGGAGGAAACTGACCAACAAACAAACAAAAACATGTACGCTCCGTCAGAGTTTTGCTGCCGTCACATAGACCAATGATGCCAGGTTGCTGTTATAGAGACTCAGCAAGAGCGATTGTGTCAGCGATTTTAGTTGATTTTGTTTTTTTTGTCCTATACAGAAGACTGCTGATTCATACAATCTTTTAAAATACAATTTCAAAGTACATCTAATCTAATATTTATCATCATACTTAATACTATTGATTATCTTTTTTATTATTATTATTAAGACTGGCATTGTTACAGTAAAAATTACGATTTAAGGATCTTCCCAGATTAACTTAATATCACACTTAGATTTTTATCGCCATATTGCCCCCACCCTAACTTCACCCATGTACAGTATTTTCCGCACTATAAGGCGCACTTAAAAACCTTTAAATTTTCTCAAAAACCAACAGTGCGCCTTATAATCCGGAGCGCCTTGTATATGGATTAATTCTGGTTGTGCTTACTGACCTTCAAGCGATTTTGTGTCACACGGCGCTCAAGGCGCTCAGTCAAAATGTTTTGTACGACTTCGGTAAACTACAAAGCTCCGGGAGTCAGGAGTGTCGCGGTCGTGTCAACAGGACGTTCAAAGTTAAACTGCGAGCGGCGTGGGTGCAGTGGATGACAAAAGGCGAACACACATTCACCAAGATGGGAAAATAGTGCCGGGCGACTTGCGCCACTATCTGCCAATGGATCGTGGATGCATGGGCCAAGGTATCAGTCTCAACTGTGGTCCGAGCTTTCACGAAGGCAGGAATCATCACTGAACTGCCAGGTAACAGCAACGACACAGACTTGGATAATGGCGAGGGGGATCTGGGCATGCTGGATGCCATAATCGCCCAACTGTTCAACTCGGACACTGAAGATGAAGAATTTGAGGGATTTGTGGACAAGGAATAAACCGAAAGAGTATTGTGTTGTATGTTACATGTTATAACTGAATAAATTGAAGTTATTGTGAATACGCTAATGCTTTTATACGTGTTACAACTGAATAAGGTTGAAAGTTGTTGTGAATACACCATTAACATTTGAACAATGTTGAGAGTTATTGTGAACGCGTTTAATAAAGTTTGACTGACTGACTTGTCTGACTGTTTTGTTTCGCTTAATCCACCTTATGGTCCAGTGCGCCTTATATATGAAAACATTTCGAAAATAGACCCTTTATTGACAGTGCGCCTTATAATCCAGTGAGCCCTATAGTGCGGAAAATACGGTACTTGCTTCTAGTAGGTTTAGTTTGAACAGTTTTTTAGACAGGAGTAATGAAGAAGGAACGTCTATATGCTGTACTGTTGGGTCAGTATTGACATGCATATTTAGTTGACTGTTATTATCAATCTAGTTCAGATCAATATTCACACATGCTACAAAACAGGGTCACAACTCACTTAAAATTCCCCTTGTGTTTATGGAAAATCTGACGTTGCATTGTTTATATAAAAACCAGTCTCTTAACAGTCATTTTCATCTCAAGACATATTCCTCTTCAACACTGTTATTTCTATTCATGAGAATTTGGACTTCGGCCAGAGTCAGGGGTCAGTGTCAGTGCAGAGGAGGAAAACAAGCCTCTAGACAACACTATAATAATGGTCAAGTTAGTGTCTGACCAACGGCCGCCCTCATTGACAATACACCCGCGGTGGGAGGGTCCCAGGCTATTGTCTATGTCCCAAAACAAAGGCAGGGTTTGTCACGTGTGGGTAACTGTGAATGATACGAGAGGCTAAAGGCTCATTGGAGACTCAGGGTAAGAGGAAGGAAACTTTGGACTGGGGTCATATACAAATATAATGCATAGATTTAGGGAATATTAAAAATGTTTTGGCAGCATCTAAGCTAACTAGAAGGACAGTGGCTTTTCAAGTACAAATTTAATGGACTACAAAGAGCAAACATAATGAACTTACTACACACTAATGGAGACAAAACAAATAAAATCAGTCCATACATTTGCAATGTTTGCATATATGAGGATTTCAGAACAATACTCAATGTCCTGTAGATGGCCATAGAGAGATCCAAAAAAG
>JAVQKC010009947.1:0-12010 GCA_036025475.1 Philypnodon macrostomus
AATATGGACTGAAGTGCATGTTTTAAATGTAAAGGTTAGCGATGCAGTGTAGAATAATACAATACAACATTTCTGTAAAAATTATGTCTTTTGTGTGTGAAATGTAAAATGTGTGAAAACAAATCTGCAGCACATTTGAAGTGATTTAAAAACAAGTTGATGCCATTTCAATGTCTTTCAGATATCTTTGGACCTTACACTATGGAGGATCACTTCATACTTCAGGATTCAGCAAAAAGCTGTGACATTCTCATGAGAGAGGATGAGCGAGAGAAGGTGAAGGACTTTGTGTTTAGGCATTTCAGAGAAGTGACTGACAGCACTCTCCTGATGGAGCATGGAGGTGTCATGAAGGACAGAGCTGCACTGACCAGGGGCCACTGCAGGTCTCAGCAGGGGGCCGTTTTCTCGGGGAAGATTCTGAGTTTTGGTTGCTCTGAGTGCAAAGACAATTCCACATACAGCCCCAACGACCTGCTCAAACACTTCAGAGCAGCTCACCAGGGGGCTCTCCCCACGTACCCCTGTGACCTTTGTGGCTTTATCACCAATGAGTTCCCTGCTCTCCAACGCCACCGCATCGAACACAGGAACACACTGGTGACATGTGAGCTCTGCCATGATGGAGTTCAGTACTCCCTGCTTCTTCTTACCAGGCACTACATCATGTGTCACAGTGTGAATGGACAGTTCACCTGCGACTGGTGCCACTTCACAACTGTGGATGCAGGCACGTTTGTGCAGCACATTCATCACCACAAAGAGACTTCTTGGATGTGTGCTAAATGCAGTCATATTAGTCTGAGTGAAGAGGATCACCAAAAGCATTTGAAAGCTCACTCTGCTATATTCCCTTTTACCTGTCAGATCTGTGGATATGGCTCAGCTCGAAATGAGAACCTTAAAAAACATATAGCGAATGTTCACAAATCTGAGAAAAAGAGCTTATGGACTGCAATAGAAGACAATGGGACTGCTCTAAATTCATCTGCAAGCCTTAAACTTCTGCTTAAAAAGACTCCACCTCCTTCTGGAGAGTCACAAGAAGCTCAACCATCTAAAGGCAACATCGTTTCTGGGAGTATAACAAACCAAAATGGCAGATTATCTGAAGAGTTATCTGAAGATACAGCTGAAAGAAGGGACATTAGAAATTGTAACAAAATCTGCAAAAAGGGAGAACAGCCATCAGCAGAGATGGTGCAGGAGGAAGAGGAGTACTCTTCGAGCTCTGATTCAAGTCACACCAGCCCTAATGGTCTGACTGTCCTGAGGCTCAAAAACAATAAACTGTCTCTTCCTCCAAACTGCACCACCAAAGTCATTGGGTTTAAGATGGTTGATGGCAAAAAACATTTAGTTCTTAAAGTAATACAAGCATCAAGCCAAGAATGTTCTTACCAAGAGAACTATGAAGATGTGGGTTCATTTTCAAATCAGCTTGACCAGAGAAAACCCTCTGAGAATGGAGAGTGTTCAAATGATAGCAGTTCCGCTCTGGACTGCCTTGAAGCAGACGATGTTATGACTGTAAAGGTAAAGGTTGAAGAGGAAGAAGCATCCATTTGCACTCCGGATTGTAGCCCTAATGACACAGCCCTTGAGGAACTCAGTAGTTCAATGGCCTTTACAGAGACATGTCACATGACAAACAACGGCGATCAGGTGGCCAATCAGTGTCAAACTGCCTGCCCTGAAAGAACAAAAGCTGAAGGTGACTCTGGAGATAGTGGTGCTAAGAAGGTCACAGGGTATATAGCTGCACAATCAAACATGACCTGTGTTGAGAACTGTGAGGCTGCAATAGACACACACATTACAACCCCAAAAACTGGACAGCAGAGCATTCAGAACATAGTGAGAGTACCATTCTCTTGTAACTCTGGCATATCCTTATTAGAATGTACCACACAGAGTGTACCAAATCAAGAGGTCTTCACTTTTCACAATTATTCAAAGGAAACCAGTGGCTCCCCACTAAGCTCTGGTCAGAATCTGGATAGTACATCTGAGCTGTCTGCAGAAAGGGAAGCAGAGTCACCACATTTCAGCTTGAATCTAGCAGAGTCTCCTGAACCTGCAAAGGCCAGAGAGGCGCCCCCTGTAGACCTGAATGAGTGTGGCCTTAGGGACACAGAGTCCAGTGAGCTGGAGGTGGATGAGTGCATAGCGGATGTGGAAGTGGAGGAAAACCCGGAGTCAGTGCTGCAAGACTTTAACATTATTAAAGTAGAAGAAGATAACATTCCTATAACTAAACCACAGCCAGACAATCCCCCCTTTGCCTCAGCGGGCTTTGTAAAAGAACATTCTGATGCTATTATCCACCAACAGCTTAATAAAGAAAGAAATGAATCTGCTGCTGCTTCAATAAACGTAAACTCTGCAAAACAAAACAAAACCACAGTGAAAATCCTTCAGATACCAGAGGGTAAGCAGCCTCTTCTGCTAAGGACTGCTGAGAACCACTTTGCCATGCCAGTGCAGGTCAAAGCCTCTCCTGGTTTCAAGCTCATTACAAACTCTACAAATCCCCACATCAATGTGTCCTACATGAAGTCAGCCACTGAAAGAATGTCTAAACCAGGGTTTGTGCTTGCCCCAAACAACAGGGTAGGCTTCACAACTGGGAAAGGTGCTTCTAAACAAGGCATCACAAGTTCCTCAAACCACTATCTTATCAGTTCAGATTTGAAGTGTCCTTTACTCCTCCCAAAGACATCCAACAGCTTATCTACTGACAGACCCACAAAGACATGCTATGTGCTCCAGAAGTCACTTCCAGGGGGCCAGACTCCGTCTGTTTCTGGACTTAGACTTGCTAGTACACAGCTCCCTCTGAAGTCAGGACCACTGCTGGCTGTGCCAGTAAGTTCTGCTGAAAGCTCTGCTAATATGCAGAGTGGTCGACAGACATTCTTGCTTCGATATGTTTCTCCATCCAAATCTGCCATACCAGTGTACAATCAAGACACAAGGGCGGCAACAAAACCCACTGGACCATTTACCCAACCAAATGAAAGTACAGGGAATAAAGTCATCTTTAAAATTGTAAGTCCTTCCACTAGTCTTCTTTCTAATGGCACACCTGTGTCACACAGTCAGCCTGTGCTTTTGGCCACAAGGCCTCAGACAAAGTGTTTCCTGGTGTCTCCAAACCAGGCAAATTTTTCTGCTGGGCTAAAGAAAATTATTGCAGTGCAAAACTCTGCTCAGAAATCTTTCACAGGGCCCAGGGTTTTACATTCACTCAATGTGAAGGCCCAGTCAAGTGAAGCAGACAAACCTATGCTAGCACCGCGACCGGTTCGTCCACCAAGCCAAAGGAAACGTCGTCGGAAACAGCTGTTTGAAGAGATGCCAGATCCTGTCCATAAACCCCGCAAGCTCTCCAATAAAGTCCTACCTGAGAGAGAGCCCCCTGCTCTGTGGAGCCCTGTGTCCAAAGACTTTGAGAGGACACTTGAACTGTCCCCTCTGAGCTTAGGACAGCAGGTCAAATGTCCCCGCAGGTACCAGCCTGTGGTGGTGCTCAACCATCCTGACGCAGACATTCCTGAAGTGGCCAGCATAATGAAGGTAGTTCAGAGGCACAGAGGGGCTGTCACTAAAGTGTCTCTCTCACAGAACACTGTCCAAGCTCTCGCTAATCTGTCCTCCTCCAAAGAATCCTCTTCACCTCGCTCAGTACAGAGCTCAGTCCGGGAGAGGTATCTTCTCAAACTCAAGCTGAGGAAAAAGAGTAAAAAGAAGTACAGGGTAGTGCGGACTGTTCCAGAACAGCAGCCCTCAGTGGTGTTCACCTGTTGGTTCTGTGGCCGCCTCTTTAACAGACAGGAACAATGGATCGGCCACGGACAGCGCCACCTCATGGAGGCCACCAGAGACTGGAACACACTGAACTGTCCCCAGGACTAACATTTCTAAAGGACCTTATGCTTTCAGATTGTAAAATATCTGTAATGTACATACTTATTTTTAATCAAAGTTTATCTTTTCATAAGTGCATATTTCAGTAAATTATAATGGTGATGCGAGTGTGGCTTTTAATGACATGCTAGCACAGGTCAAAGTGACCGGTGAAATGGTACACTGTTTTAGGGGCACTATAAGAGGAGGGACAGCATCCACAGTTGATATGCACAGTATTACACTACTCAGGTGACTTCTATCAGAGCGTTTATGTTTTGTCCAGAATATCCACCACACCCGTGGTTTAGACCTCTTGTATCAGAGGATGGGACACCTCTTGTACATACTGGGATCTCCGAGAGGCCAGTGAGCCACATTCTTTTCAGTCTTCTGAACATTTTTTGCATTACTCCCCTACTTCACTACACATCTAATTAGCAACAAATAGGTTTTCTTTGCCTTTTTGGGTAGTGTTTTGCTTTAGTGAAAGTCAGACAATAGAAATAAGTGTACCCTACTGTGCTACTTGGACCAATGCCTCTCAGTTATCCTCACATTGATACAGGTGTATGCAGATCCCAGTCAGAACTGGCAACACCCCTCTTTTTCCTTATTCTATTTATTCACTGTTTTTCGACCACTTGTTCTTTTAAAATAGTGAAAAATGTTAATATCCACGCTCAGAAATGAGCATAACCAGCTTTGTTTTTGTAGGGCTGGGTTATATGGCCAAAAAAATATTATATATGTTTTTTACTTTTTCAGATTTAAATGCTTATGGGCATGTGCAAAACTTAACAGGAATGCATAATAGATGTGGTCATGTTGCATTTTTTGATAAAACGGTTCTCACGCTAAAAATATAATCCAGTCAAATATCTAAAGTATAATATGACAATAAATGATCAGAAGCAGCATATCGCCCAGCCCTATGTTTTTGTACTGTCTAGACCTAAAGCCGTGCTGTAAATATGTACGTGTGGTAGATTCTAGCTGTTTTCTCATGTGCAGCAGGATGTTTGATGATTGTACACAGAAATGGTGCTGTGGATATGAATGTGTGATTCTCCCATATGCAAACGCCACTGCTCTCGGAGCAGCTGGATTTGCATAAACATGTTATTTATGTTGTTTTCTCTGTATTACTGTCTTGTACCGGCATTTCCGTTTTTAAAGGGGAACTAAGTCAATCACAAACCTACTGAGCTAACATGTGGCTACGGTTGGGTTTAAGCTTATACCCATGTACTGTACACTGATCAAGCATAACATTGTGACCACCTGCCTCATATTGTGTTGGTCCTCTACATGTCTTTTTTTATTTAGATACTGACCACACTAGGAACAGACCCACAAGAGCTGCAGTTTTAGAGATGGTCTGACCCAGTCATCTAACTTGGTGGTTCTCAAACTTTTCACACCAAGAACCACCTATATTTTATATATAAATATTTGCTGTCCCAAGTATCACCACGGACTAACCCACAGCTAAACCAACGCTAAATTAGGTCTTAATCAGGTGTAATCTAGGACTAAACCAGGTCTAAATATAGCCTATGACTAATCCAGTTGTGAACCAGTTCTACACCAGGACTAAACAAGGACTAAGCAGGACAAAACTAAGGGAGCCCTTGTACCACAGTTTGAGAACCACTGATCTAGCTATCATAGGAATGCACAATATTGGAAAAAACATTAAATATTTGATAACCATGTTGAAAATTGCAATATCAGTATTGTTGCAACATTTTGATTTAGGTTCAATTAAGCAGAAATTGTTGTTTTCTTGGTTCAAAATCAAAACAAAGCCAAAGTAGGACTAATTGAAAGAAATCATGAAATCATATTTCTATCTAAAAATCTATGTCAGATTAAAGGCCATGGTATTATTGTGATATATATTTAGATTTTTCATGAGGATCATTTAACAATATATTGTGCAGCACTAAACTATTACTATTGGGCCCATTTTTCCTGCTTCTTTAAATGAGGGAAGGTGGTCAGATGTGTTGTGTTATTCCCTTCACTCGTCAGTGGTCATAATCTTTTGCCTGATCCTTCTACACAGCACTAAATCTGTAAAACAATGGGTGCATGTTACTGACTTTACACTACGATCTACTCTTTCATTTGAACACCGTTATTTCCCATGCATGGAATACCTTTGTGTTTGCGTTGATTATTAATATGTGAAACAAACCCATCCATGCAATGCTCGCGTCATTTTTTTTTTAACCAAATGTTTTCTGTACTATCTTGCTTACCGGCTCTATCTGATGCTGCATTTATGGCCATGGAAAAGACCAGAATACTTTAGGAAATACTTTACATAGTGGTCAGGTGGTCAATTTTAAGCATTTTTTGTTTTGTTTGTAACTTTCTCTTATTTTTGGAAACTTATGGACTATCTAACTATCTATATATCTATCGACATATCGATAGATATATCTATACCAACCAAAGCTAAACTGGGGATAGGAATATATAGATATACATTTTAAAGATAGGTTTCACCTAACCCTGAACTACATAAACCTGTTTAGACTCTATTAGCCTTGGTTCAGACCTCGGTTAGTCCTTTTTTATTTTTATTTATTCCTATCCCCAGTTTAGATTTGGTTTACAACTGGTTTAGTCTTACTCTAGACCTAGTTACAATAACTCATGTGGCCCTGGTCCAGACCTGCTTTAGTTCTGGTTTTGCAGATCTTGTTTAGTCCCTCTTTATAGCTGGGCAGTCCTGGATTAGAAGGCTGAAACAACTAATCAGATAAATGGTGATTGTAACTAATTTTTATTTAGAAATCAACTAATTGTGAACTTTGAAGCATACAGATTCTAAAACATGCCATTTTCTGTGACATACAGGTTTATAACAGAGCAGAGCAGGATAATTGTACAAAAAATATAAACATTCTGCATTTAAGATGAAAAACCTTTGTCTGTTAATATGCTCTATCCAGAAGTCCTCAGGTGGCATAGTAAAACTAAACTAGGACTAAACGCCAATTAAACATGTATTTAATTTTTTTAGCCGCGTATGAATGCTGCGTGAAGACACATTCTAGCCCCACCTCTCTCAGACCAAAGAGCTTACTCTAACTCCAAACCCTTTTGATTAGTGTGTATACCAATCACATTTGTACTGTAGTACTCCTTGGCCTTGTACAGTTGTCCTTCTCAAAGTGCCTCAGCTGTCCCCCTGCTGGTTGACATGTGTACTGTATTCGACCTCGTGCTCCTGTTTTTAATAAATGTACAGACCTTGATAAAATTTTGACAGTGTGTTTTCATGTGTTATGCATTCAGAAACACTATATTGTAAATGTATTGGGATATAGGACAATTGAAAACAACAAGGATAGAACAATGTACACATACTTAAGAGATACTGCGGGTAGGGCTGCGTGATATGGTGATAAAAGATTGTATCATGATATGAAGTTATGACAATCTGCTAATATAGGAAGATCATTGAATTGTGATACAGTGCATATGCTCTGCTCTTCACTGTCATTTTTACTGAAACAATGTTAGTGTTCATATTATTTAAAAAAAATAGTATTAGGTATGACACTGAGAACAGTAGTCTTTTGTGACTTTATATTTGTACTATATCGCCCACCCCAAACTACGGGTACACGGTTGTTTAATTCCAAGTAAAAGCCATGAATGAAATAAAGGCAGCCTACAAACAGTAAAATAACATTATGCCTTAATTGTGTAAAAAAAAAAGTTTAAATAAATGAATATAATATATAATATATTAGTGTGTGCTGTTTGTATGTAAATAAAAATAATAATAATATATCTAAAATATCAAAAAGCCTACTTAAGACGAAGTGTTCATTGACTGCTTATTTGGATTTGAACTTTTAACTCATTAGAAGTACGTTACAAGAGCCAGAAACATAGCCTATCAGTATCAGCATCCCTTGTAATACATAGTCCATATAGCCTATGTGGTCTGTGGCTTTCTTATGGTTTGGAGAGAAATTAATCACAGTGGCCCAGTAATAACATAGTAGCCTAATGAATGAACAGCAGAGGGCAGCACTAGGCCTCACAGCAGGTCAGCAGCTCCATGTCGAAATGAACCGGAACCATTCTATCTGCTTGATCCCTGGACCCTTGATTTTATTCATCCATGGGGGTTTACTTGCTCCAGTTGAGCTGTTTGCTAAATTTTGTTGTCTATTTTGTATTTCTTTTATCTAGAGCAACCAGTTCCAAATTCACAAGCCTGGGTCAGAGTGGTCCTAGGTCAGTCCTGGGTCAAATCGGTCCTAGACAGTCCTCGGTCAGAGTGGTCTTGGGTCAGAGTGGTTCTGAGTCAGAACAGTCTTGGGTCAGAGTGGTCCAATGTCAGTCCTGGGTCAGAGTAGTCCTGGTCAGAGTAGTTCTATGGTCAGAGTGGTCCTAGGTCAGTCCTGTGTCAGAGTGGTCCTGAGTCAGTGTGGTCCTGGGTCAGAGTGGTCCTAGGTTAGAGTAGTTCTATGGTAGGGTGGTCTTGGGTCAGAGTAATAACAGGGCAAGTGCAGCTGCAGCCCATGTACAGAGTCCTCCATGTGAATATAGGTCATGTTCACATCAGGGACACAGGCCTGATTTTTCTGACTGCTGCTGGAGTGTTTCAGGCCAGTGGCCCCTGGCTGTGGACAAGCAACCAGTGAGCACGTGTGGGTGTGTGCTTGTGTGAGTCTGCATGTGATGTGTGTGTATACTTGAAGGAGTGTGTGCTCTGGAAAGCGTTGTAGTGTGGGTGTGTGTTTGTAGTGGGGGTGTAAAACATGAAGCTTCATTCCACTCTCAATCCACAAAGATGCTTCTCTTAAAAACAAACACAGTTCAGATGTTTTTATAGACCTCTAGAGTAGGCTCCATGTCCGATGTGTGTGAGATGTGTCAGATAGAACAAGAGTCGTCCAGTCGTGCTCATAGTGAACCTTTATTTAGACAAACACACTGCTCCTGTTCTCTGCTGGGGTCAGGAGGATCACATGACCACCCTTCACAGAGGCCGGTCCACTCACAATAATCATATTAAAGGTCAGATAAGAATTCAAAACAAAGAATCTGACAGTTTTGCATAGATGTGCAAACCACTGAGACCTTAAATTTGTGCATATTTCACATTGTTTTTAATGGAAAATCTCGGTTGAAATCATAACAAAAACAACAGTGGAGCATTTGATTAAAATAACTCTTTAGTGAAGTTATTAAAGGTGTAGTCCCCAATTTGCCTAAAATGAGAAAAAGATCAAAGATAAAAAATCCTTAAAATTGACTATCTGACCCTATTCTATGATGTAAAGTAGGTCGTCTGTAGTCTGTAGAGGTCAGGGAAGGGGCTAAAGTAAAACTCCAATACTATTGGTCTAAGTGGTAACCCACAAACTCTGATCTGATACTGCTGTAGAGGCCAGGGGAGGGATTAAATTAAAATAATTATGACATGATATGATAGAACTGGGCCAGAATCCTTTTTTAATTGTTATTATATATTTTTAGGAAACTTACAGACTACACCTTCAATATTTGATATATTTTTTAGTCTAACTCTAGAAATATAACTTAACAAATATAAACAGAAATGAACTGGACTCTCTACCCATCACTACACAATGAAATCTGGTTAAACCTGAGTTGGAGGATTGTCCATGGCTCATTCTCACCGTGGGGCAGTATTGGCATACACAGAGGAGGTGCTTGAGCACAGTGCACATATATCAGGGTGAGGTTAGTGCATAGACCGGCAGCATACACAAAGTGCCCTAAGATCACCATAGTATCTTATATAAATACTGTTAGTAAAAGATCAATGAATACACATACAGCACATAACAATGCACTGACTATACACACACACATGCTCAGAATGAATACAACGGGTGGGGCGCATCTCTGCTGACTTTTCAATGCATCAATACTATCACTTTGAGAGAGAGGCCAGGTATGTCCAAACTATGGCCTGGGGGCCAAATGCAGCCCACAAAGCATTTTTTGTAGTCCTCAGGCTTATCTGTCAATTAGCCCAAATTGTCTTTTTACTGAATGTGATTCTATACAATGCAACTAAAACCTTTTCACTTTTCTGTGTGGTTATAATATAGAGGGACACTAAGTGAAAAAATCTGCTGAATATATGTGTCCAGCAAACAGATACCACCAAAGGAACTTTTGGTCACCTCAGTGAGTGGCCTCTGCTTCTATTATTTAATGTGTATTATATAATGTGGCCTTCAGTGAAAAACCGTTTGGACACTCCTGCTCTAAGCGATTGACAGCTGAAGAAGCTGAGTTGAAGCAGTAAGAAGAAAACTAGAAATGTGACCTAGCCAACATGTGCATGTCATAAATATACTAATGTTACTAATGCCACATGTACACATGATAACACACTTTATACACACTCACAGGAGCAGGGTAAAAGATGCAGTCAGTGCCTCTGTCCTGCCTCCAGGGGGCTCACTGCTGGCTTTTTATCTCATCTTGTGGAACATATTTAAATAACAAATAAGTGCACACGTATAATATAGATGAAGAGCACAGTCACATCCTTTTGGTTAAAGCTGAGACTATTTTGAGCAGCGTGAGAGTCGTGTCTATTTTGGTTTTGACAAAGAGCAGCAGTGCAAAGGGAATCAGAGCACTCAGCTCACAAATGGATCTGAGGCCCTCATAAAAAACAGAATACTGACTAATGCACCAGGGATTTCATAAAACGTGAATACCAAAATGTAAAACAATAAATAAATAACCAGACAAAAAGCTCCATCAAGACTTGAATGCAACATGGCAAAAAAAGAATATCTAGATAAGTTACAATGACTTGAATTTAGAATATTAATTTTGACGGTTTAAAAAAACACATTTTTTAAAACCAAGATTCAGGTCACAGCACATTTTAAACCTGTCTGAAGCATTAAAACCTGACAGAAGACTAGAATAGTAACTGTTAAAATTCCACAAGAATCACATGCCTTTTTAGAACATGTTTTGTCCCCTTAGAAATATAAGGCTCTATCTGTGTTCAGACTACTTGAGTATGAGTAAATCCACTTTAAAAATTCAAGTTCAGGCTTGATAAACCAGAAATATAAAATAATTGAAACTCAACAAACACTAAAGATTAGGTATCCAAATAAAGGAAAATGTAAATAACTTTTTTGCCAAAAATGCCAGTTTGTAAAGGTTAAAGCATTTTTTTGTAACATATATTTTGTTTTGTGTAGAGGATAATTATATTGGCGAAACAACAATATTATGGAATCACGTCGGTATTCGTCCGCGTCTGCAGATCCTAGCTGTGAACACAATAACTCAAAAACGAATTGCCAGATTAGTTTCAACATTTGCACACAGGTACATACCATGAAGATGCTGAACTGTATCGATTTGGGTACTTCTACGATGAATATTATTTAAGTAATTAATTCATTACGGGCCAAAACTGTGAACGCAATAACTCAAAAAGTCTTTGCTGGATCTTTTTCAACTGTTGCACACAGGTACATATCATAAAGATGCAGAACTGGATTGGGTCTGGTACATCTTCGATTAATGAAATAAATAATTCACAAATTAATGTTTTGATGCACTTTTATTGAGCCAATAATCCTGCTGAACATAAACGAAATCACATGAATTTTGGCACAGTGATCCGGGCAATTGTATACTTAATGTACATAGGCACATTACAGAGGTCAAATAAAGAATGCCTCTATAGCGCCCCGTGTTTATGACCCCTATGGGACCCTGGACACACTTACTTATTATGACCCCACCCTACAACGAACAGGAAGTCAGCCATTTTAAATTGAATTTGGGAGGTCAGGTATATTTGACAGCCTCTAACTTGCACATACTTTGCCCGATTAGGCTCAAACCTGAAATACCTAATGACCCCCCGGCCCTGAACACATCTGACCAATATTATGGCAGTTACCTCTATAGCGCCCCCTATAGACTGAAAGAATAATGCAGCTTTAGGGCATTTTCTAAATTTGGCAAAAACATTCTTCACAAACATCCAGACAAATCAAAAAAGTGATTAAGAGGCCCGTTGGTAATAGTTGTAGCAGACGTACGGGGCAGA
>JAVQKC010009970.1:0-11511 GCA_036025475.1 Philypnodon macrostomus
ATTGTATTTTATTGTAACTGTATTTTATTATTATTATTTTTTTTATTGTAAGGCGACCTTGAGTGCCTAGAAAGGCGCCTAAGAAATAAAATGTATTATTATTATTATTATTATTATTATTAATGAGGACGCAAATGTGTGATATTGTTTAAATATATTTCACATTTTGTGAATATAAGTAATAAGTAATTAGTCCGTTTCCACTCACTGCTGAGAAGGGAAATAATACTCTATAAAAAAAAAAGTGAGCAGCTGTGGTTGGGTGCGTTGTACTTCTGCCACAATGGTTTCTAATGACCTACACTGCATGCTATATAGATAGACCGTGGCAGACAGAACCACAGCAATTGACAAAATACAGCTAGACATCTACATTCAATATCACTTTAATAAACGCATAGAGCATGATCTAAGGAACTAGACACATCCAACAAGGCTTTATTAGAAAAACAAAGAGCCTAAATAAACCCTCTGCTTACTGCACTCATCTTGGTGGCATATAATGGCAGGCTAGGGAACAAGCAAAAACTTGATAAATATTTGGATACACTCAATAAAAAGCACATAATAAGATTAGGGACTGACCGATGGAATGAGGGGGATTCTAGCTGCGTGGGAAGCATGCTAAATGAGTCATCCACATCTCACAGGTCAAGTTCCTGTTGTCTCTAGTTCTCTACAGACAGTTATTTCATTACTTTTGGTCCAAGCATTCATTTTCAGATTGTAAGAAGTTAACAAATCACAATGTGGTGCAAAATGTTTCTTCAATGTTTTTAAATTGAATTAACATGAGCATCTAATTCAAACAGATGTGTGCCTAGTAAATGATGCCATAGTCATTTATAAAATAATTTATTGTTGTTATCAAAATAATGTGAGAGACATTTGTGCAAAGAGAAAAAAAATGTGCATCAAGTATTAACAAGAAGCAATAAACATGATAAACCCAACCATATCCCTTGAGCATTACATAAAGCACACATTCCAATACTCAACACTGAACATAATATTCAAATGTAAATAGAACTACATAAAAAAATGATGGTAAAACATTAAAACATCTCCATATCAATAATTACAGCTCATCATTGCCAGCACCACACACACAAAGCATGAACGGCAAACAACCAAAGTGAACTAATTTGGTATATTGTCATGCAATGGCCTTATACAGTTATACAGTCATGGTAGGTTCCTCATTCTTTTCTGAGGTGTTACTGTTTCCATGTCAACATATTCTGAAGAAGTGGGTTTAAGCAACTGTTGATAAAAGTTACTGATGCAAATATGTTGTAATATGTATGGCATCCACAGGACAGAAAAGGTCACAAAGGTACTGGTGACTAGTTTAGATGTAATGGTAAAGGAGCTGAATAACACAGCCGCTTGTTGAGCAGATGAGGTGTACTTCAAATAAATGGTCCATTGCTGCTGGTCTTTGATGGTTTGTTGAATCACTAAAAGTGGGATGGAGAGGGCCACAATGATCCATAGAAGAAAAAGGAGCCTCTTCTTGAACTCGAGACAGCTTTGGTTGGTGCACAACCTGCATGTAACACTGTCACATTCAGAACCCTGATGTTAAGGATACAGTGAACAAAAAATGCCAAGATCTTACAAATTACCACACACAGGGTCCAGTTATAGAGCAGAGTGTAGATCCACACAGGCAGGTCAGACATGGCCAGGTTTATCATCAGACACTGGGAAAGTCTGGACAACCTCTGTCCGTTTGGTTTGAGGATTATAAAAAATCATAATGGTCATGTTTCCAGGAAATCACACAAGAAAACAAAGAGTCTCAAATGCTGCAGCCCAGGAAGCTGAAGGTGGAGGTCCAGAAGGTGAGATATTAGAAAAGTAAGATATTATGTTCAGGTCTATGTCCGACACAGAGAAGATTCAGATTGTGGCAGCAACATTGAAGATGACAATGACATATTCAGGAACTAAGAATATTTATGATGCCAACAATGTCCATTGTACCGCATATTGCCTATATTTATAAATATTATCGCCATTTTGCATTTTTACTAGAAGCTTATTGGTCTAATGCCAAGGAAAAGATAATCAGCACAAATGTAATTACATTTATATATTCACAGGCTGTGGCATATTTGTGGAATTTACATATTAATATAATGTAATACTTGACGCTCTCACAACGCCTTACCTAAAGAGGAGAATTATTTATGAATATATTAAAGTGATGCTGACATCATTCAAAAGCACCAGTTGTTGAAGATGGTTGCTCATTGTTACTTGAGGATTGTTGTTTACCTACAACACAAGGACATGTATTTCTGGAGGTAAAAGCATAAAGAAGTGGATTTAAGCAGCTGTTGATAAATGTTACTGATCCAACAATATTTGAGCTCTCATCATAAAACCTAATCACACCCAGATTGTTTTGTAAAATGGCCACTGAACCCACCAGATTTAGAACATGGTATGGCATCCACAAGACACAGAATGCCACAATAATACTAGTGACTAGCTTAGATGTCTTAACATTGTTGAAAAAAATAGCCTGGTTTATTTTTTTCTTTACACAAATATATGCAAATGCTATAACGGCAAAAGAGCAGAAACCTACACAACACTCAGTAAGTAATACGGCCACATGCTGCGCTGAAGAAGTGTACTTTGGCAAGCAAATAATCCCGTCCTCGATTTTGATGGGTTGACGCAGTACTAGAGCTGGGATGGAGATGGTCATAGCTATGATCCACAGCAGGACAAGCAGCCTCTTTTTAAACTGGAGACACCTCTGTTGGTGCACAACCTGCATGTAGCGTTGTATGCTCAAAGCAGTCACAGTCAACAGGCTGGAGTAGATACTACAGTACACAAGGAATGACAGGCACTTACAAGCTACCACACCCAGGGTCCAGCTGTAGAGCAGAGTGTAGATCCATACAGGCAGAGTGACCAAGCAGAGCAGATCGGACAGGGCCAGGTTAATCATCAGACACTGGGTCAGTCTGGACATCTTCTGCCAGTTTGGTTTGAGGATTATAACGGCCAAGTTTCCAGGAAATCCCACAAGAAAACACAGAAACAGCAGCACTGATGGAACCAGAGCCCTGGAGCCCCATGAGACTGAAGGTCCAGAAGTCGAGTTGGTAGAGGTTTGGTTCAGGAGGTCCATGTCTGCTGCAGAAGCTCATGAATGTGTGGTAGCTGCTAGTAAGTGTCACAAAACAAGGAAGTCTTACCAAGTTGAAACTACATTGCACCTCCCATGGCTAAAAATAATACATAGCTTCGTAGTTAAACAGTTATTTAGTTACGGGCCACTCACTAAACTCATGACATGGAGGAGAAGACAAGAAGCAGATAAGGAGGTAGCAGATACGTCATAACATTGTCATCAGGGTACTGTATCAGAAGGACAGCTGTTGTTTTTGAGATAGATACTGTGAACATTGTACAGAAGAGGCATATATTGGTAAAAGGATGCTCAGAGCAGTCAGTCAGAGGGCCTAGGGGAGGACCATTTATAGGTGCGGTGAAAAGGAAGTGTTTGCAGGAAGTTCTTTCATTTGAATTTTTAATACACAAGTCAAGTCAAAGTGTGTTTTATGATGTCAGATGCAAATGTCCATTATTAAAAAAACTTGAAATAAGATATAGCATCCACGTTACATTACTAGTGACCAGTTTCGATGTTGAAGCAATGAACTGCCTGGTTTAACTTTCGTTTTAAGCAACTCTATGCATGCAGTAATGATAAACGAACTGAGCCTACCAAGGATTCAGTGAGTGACACTGGTACATGCTGTGCTCATGATGCTCAAAGAAGTAATGGTAAGCAGGCTGCAGTAGAGACTATAATACACAAACGAAATCCACGCTGCCGTCCCCGACAGCAAGGTGTATATCAGCGAAACGGTACGTCTGCCCCAAATGCTATGTCACCAACAGGCACCTTAATCAGACATTGTTTGCGTGATTTCTAAGGGTTTTAATATTGTTAACGAGCAGTTAAGAGGCCTTGCCCCCAAACCATGACAAACATGGTAAAGGTCTATTTGACTTGATTTGTCTGGATGTTTTGGTAATTACTTTGTAAAACATGCCATGGACATATTTGATCTTTGCTGTCTCTTTGGGTCAGCGTGGAGCATGTATTTTTTGAGCACAGATCAGTCGTGTTTACCAGACAGCAAGGGGGAGTGGGCTTATGGTAAAAGAGGTGAAATCTCAGGGCTTCAAGTTCGTACCACCAGGTCTTTGATGACTGGGTCTGTAGTGAGACTATCAGCCGTATATGGCTCACTCTATGTGGGAGTTAGGAGTCAGTCACCGGCAATACCGCATACTAGCCCACTAGGGCTCATACAGAAATAAAACAACCTCTTGAGACTTAGAAAAGACAGACTAATGTCCACAACATGTTTATAAAGCCATTTTCAACAAAATACAGCATATACAGCATACATATTTAATATAGTTTTGAATTTTGTCAAACACTAAAGTTACAGAGGTATAACTTTGATTAAAACTCTACACACAGAAAACAGGATACTGACTGCAGTTCCTCTAATGGCCACTTGAAGCAGAAGCCTTAAAATATCCTTATAACCCCTTTAAGTCAGTCAGTTACAGTGTTATATGCTTTACACAATTCTTACATTTTTGCTTAATTATTTCAGTGTGAGAAGATTAGATCTTTTATCAAAGGAGCTGCGTTCAATGACCTTGTTGAATTGGGAGAGGGCTACCTTTATAAACAAACCTACATGTCTTTGACCACTGAACACAGAATCAACACTAGCTCAAAGCGCACATTTTCCAAGCAGACCTTTTTGCAAATAGCTTTACATCTAAATGCAGCACTTCACGCTTGAAAGCTTTGCTCTATTCCCAGCGAAATAAAAAATATTTGAGATACCGACATATATATATACATATAGAATCTTTCTCTTTACAGTTTCCACGTGAACTTCAGAGCACTGCCGTCATGTGGTGAGGTACCTCATTCATGCATGGCCCTCCCTCCGCCTTCTCGGAGGAGTTTTTCTGTCAGAGTGGGGTGTAGATTTGCAAAAGGATAATGCACAGGAAATGATGGGAACCAGTCTGCAGAAAGCTGTTTGGACGCAGCGGGTTCTTTATTGACAAGGAGGAGAACTTTGACTGGAAGTTGGAATAATATAATAATCAGGTAGGAACAATTCTGTATTTTGTTGCTTGCACTCTGTTAAAATACAATCAACTTTTTATGTCTTATTATTTCTGGTTATACATGATTTATATCCTACTATTGTCTTTTTGAGTAATTAAAAATGAATAAATAATAATCATTTCAAAAATGCACCGAAAACATTTGCTTAGAAGAATATACGTGAATAAAAATCTTTATTATATCCGATGTATTAAAGACAAGATCTGCTTGTCTCCTGTTGATAAAATGTATTTGCGCGCCCTCTACTGGACAGGCATGACCTCACACTTATAGTATCAAGAGGAATATTTGATTTGATACAGTAAAGACAAGCCCTGACATGATTTTCTTTACTCATTGGCTACTGTGGAAAGTATTATTTAAATGTCACTGTTGAGTAGGCCTAAGCAAAACTGGTAAACGGGTACTTATCGAATATTTAGATCAGACAGAGGAAACTGCATGTTTTTGCTTGTACTAGAGTTAATATTTGGGTTCCGTTAATGGTATTTTAAATGTTAAATTATTTATTTGATTATCAAGACTAGGTAATGTCAGGCTCTGATTAAAGGATTAATGTTTCAGTTTTTTATTTTCTCTGCACCCACACCAATAAAATACATTCCATTTGTGTCTATAACAGAATTGTGATATTCTTGTGGCATTTTTTGTATCCCTTTTTAGGACAATGGACCCTAGACCTACCTGGTGTCTTCTGCTCTGTGCTACTGCCTTGACACTTTCTGGAGGTCAGGGTAGTGTTGACAACAGCAGCTTCTGGATTAAACAGAGTCTCCCGGTGCTGCTGGAAAGGCACACAGCTCTTTTGAACTCTCCTTCATTCAATGAACAAAATGTAGAAGAGAAGTCAAGAGATTTTTGTGGTATTGAGTGTCAGAGCAGTCTACCATCTTTGGACCAAACCAAACAAGAAGAGCTTTTGGGATATGAGACCATGGATGAAAATGGGACATGCACACACACAGATGTCACCCTGCAAGATTTCAACCAAACCACCACGACTTCAAACATTCAGGGAAGCCACGTTCGCAAAAAAAGGCATGTCTATGGGGCAGATGGACGCTTTGTTATTTCTGATTCCCATTTTATCACCAATTACCCATTTTCTACAGCAGTTCGCCTGTCTACTGGATGTTCTGGTGTCCTGGTTTCCTCCAAACATGTGCTGACAGCCGCCCACTGCATCCACAACGGTCGGGACTACTTAGAAGATGCGAGAAAGCTTAAAGTTGGAGTTTTGCAAATCAAGACTAAAAGAAGAAGAGGCCACAAAAGAAGAGGAAGGACTGGTAAGAAAAATCTGATTATGGTGGATCAAGGGGATATAAATGCATCCATAGTTAGGCAAAATGTAGATTGGGAGAATGGTGAAAAACCAGTCCAAAGAATTCGGCGAAGTGTTCAACCCAAAAAGCAACCCGTTTTCCGTTGGACCCGAGTTAAAGAAAGCAAAATACCTCAGGGCTGGATTTACAAGTCTGGCAGTTCTCTATCTTTTGATTACAACTACGCCATTTTGGAGCTGAAACGACCCGTCAAGCAAAAGTACATGGAGTTGGGAGTGGCACCCTCTGACACATCAGTGGCACGGATTCACTTTTCGGGTTTTGATGCCGATAAAAGCCACTTGGACGGGCGGGGGAAGGAGAAAGTGGTCTACCGTTTCTGCTCCGTGGCCAAGGAGTCCAATGACCTGATGTACCAACACTGTGACGCTCAGATGGGGGCAACAGGGGCGGGCATATATATTCGGCTGAAACAGGAGGTGGGTGAAGAGCGGAAGAGAGAGAAGTGGCTGCGTAGGGTGATTGGGGTGTACTCAGGCCATCAGTGGATTGAGGCTGAAGACGGGCAGCAAAGGGACTTTAATGTAGCGGTGAGAATTACGCCCACTAAATATGCACAGATCTGCCACTGGATACATGGAGATCCAAAGCTTTGTAAAAAGATATGAACTCACAGCATCTATGGCTCATTGGGCTATTGGATCTTCAAGGACACATTTTATAGCAAAGTAAGCAGGCAGACATGAAGTGGAACTCCTCTCATTCTATCTATTCTATCTCTGCTATCATCACTCCTAGTTAACCAGCAAGGACACACTTTATTTGATGTTTTGATTCTACAGTTTATTTTTCAGTTGCATTTTAAGGTTTGATCTTCTTGCCTTGAAATCCAGATCAAATTGACCAAGAATGGACTGCTCACTTTTTGTAAAGGCTACAATGAACAATGTCTTTTCTTCAAAATGTATATAGTTCTCAAACTGTATGTATCCACAGAAAAACCCAGCTTGTCCTGTGTTTTGTTTTTTTTTGCTTTGTGTGAAGGCAAATATAACTGAATGATTGCACACTGTAATAAAGAAAACTGTATAAACGTGAGATTCCAGATAAATTTTTTATGCAACATCTGAACAGCGGTGGGTAGAGTAGTTATAATTTTACTGAAATAATAGTACCATAACTTTAAAATAATGTTACTCAAGTAAAAGTAAAAAGTACTCATTCACATAATTATTCCAGTAAAAGTAGAAATGTACTGGTGAGAAAACTACTCACATCCTGAGTAACTGTTTGAGCGTAATGTCAGATTATTTGTTTAATTTTGTGGTAATCTGCAAAAAAAAATAAAAAAGATAATTTTGATATTTTCAAAAGATAAACTAAAAACGTAAATAATATTTTCACAAATTAAGACACAAGGAACATCATTTCACCATCATCACATTTTTCACATAAAGCTGTTCTTACATGACACACAGAAGTGGTAAAAGTACTCTTTCTAGATTTAAAAGATTTCACTCATGTAAGAGTAGTAAAGTCAAAAGTATTGTGCAGTAAAGATACTCTATGGAGTACAATTTATTTAAAAAGTTACTGAAGTAAATGAGTACTATCCACCTCTGCATCTGAATATAATCAATAAATGTTCTCTGTGAAAATAATTCAAAACCCAAGCAGAGATGAGTGATGAGCCGTGTTTGGACCAGTGTATTTGTATTTTATTGCATCTCAGTTGGACTCACATGCAGGTGGGGAAGGGAGGGCGAGGCCATCCATGTTAACGAGAATAAAACCCCCAAAACAACATGGCATTTATACTTATAGCCAACATTATTTGTCCACATTCTTTTACGAATCATAGTCATCTTTATTTTCTTTGAACACTTTGTAATGCCACAATGGAATAAGATACAGTTCACTTTGGAAAGAAACAATACACAGAACATCCAGCGTACTTGAGTGCTTTACAGTGAGTCCCCAAGACATGAGTCAATGTGCTGCCCTCTGTTTTACAAGTGACCCAAAGTAGACCAGTCCAGATTGAAATTTCAGACAGGCTCCTTTGGCTCTTGACATTTGTTGTGGAGACAAGAAGAGCTTGGAGAATATTAGAAAGTCAGGGATTTTTATGCAGTACCATGAATAACCAGCAAAGGGTTCAAGATTTAACACTTCAGGAAGAACAAATTGTTGATACTGCTGCTGTTTATCATTTAGGAATGATTGTATCTACTTTCTTTCTTCCAAGCATCTGTTGATATAACTAAAATATATAAAGTTTTTCTCATTTCAAAATAAATAATAAATAATATATGTAAAATCTATCGTTAAAATCATCTAAAATGCATATGCCAATTTGAACACGGTTTTCAACATTTTGTGGGTTTTATACAATCACTGAAAAGTCAAAAGTAAAAACTGAACACGCGACGTGCTCTTTGATAAGTCCAGAATCGCAGTGCAAGCTGTTACATGTGACTCTCAAAGTCAACAGCAGGATGGTCAAGCAGAAGTTGTCATGACATAAATACATAGCTCATTATAGGTTTGGACAGAGGAAGTAAAAAGAGGAGGGCCTTGGCAGGTGAAGTTACACACACTGAACACAGTCCACAGTTAACAACACAGTCCTCTTCTGGGAGATGCGCAAAACCAACATTTACAGTATGCACCGTTCCATCAGCTGATATGCGGAGATTGAGAATGAATCTAAATACACATTTAGTTGTTTTTCGTTTTTTTTTCCAGAGTATATTAAGTAAAGGTTAACACTGAGTTACACACACACCCACACACACATTAACTGAATCTTGTTTTCTGTTTCTAGGGTTCACATTCACAGTTGTGCTACAACATTAGATAGGAAAGGGAGGGCTTTTAAGGAAGCCGAAGGGTGAAGTTAGTATAGTTGATGGCTGATTGGCTGAAAGGGCTGGGTCCAGTGACTGAGGGGAGGCAGTGGGGAAGTACAGACATCCATATCCACAGAGTTCCAGACAAGGACAGACCTGGAGAAATGAGGCACAAACAATGAGCATACTATACACATGTCTGCTTAAATATATAATAAACATTTATAAACATCAATATGCACCTTTAGCGTTTCCATGTCTGCCAGTCTACATGAAGTCCTTAATGTTGAGGTCGTCCAGGGCATTCCTTGGAGGAGGGGGCTTCCTTGGGCTCTGGGCAGCTCCAGACATCTACAACCAGCATACAAACAGTTCTACATTGTTTGACTGAAAATGCAAGTAAAGCATTAGAAGTATTAAAAAGTACCGGTGCTCCAGGGGCAGGGGCTGCTCCTCCTGCCGGCCTAACCATGGGCATCATGGGAGCTCCTGGTGCACCAGCCTAAAACAAACATTAGCAAAAACCCACTATGAGCTATATCAAAAAGTGATGTTTGACAGCCACCTAGGGGGAATGGTGTCCTCAAGAGTCCATTAATGTCCTTGGTTTGGGGTCATTATTGGACTGGACTGGGCTGGTGGTCTTACCATACTGAAGCAGGGCTGAGTCCCCATAAAATGAGGGACACCCATATGAGGGACACCCATAGGAACGCTCTAAGGATATGGAGGGAGGCATGGGGAGAGGAGGAGGGCTGAAGTTACTGAACTACATGTAACAAACCACACACAATACACTGCACACAGACAAGACACAAACAAGACACACTATATCAGTTTAGGACAGTCCACTCATTCTGAGAGCATCTATTATCCACCATTATTCCTAACATGCATTATGGGCTTTTAACAGCAGAGGGCAGCTGTGTTGCAAATAGCAGATCAGAAGTAAAGCGAAATAGTTTTTGTTCAACAAAAAGGGTCCATAAAAAGCGAACACCTAAATAATCAGATTGGCTTAGTGTTGAAAACTCAAGAAGAAAAGCAAGAGTTTCTCAGTTGGCAGAATGTTTGACACTTCATCCTCTCCAGTAATTACAGTAAGTGTCATTATTATTGACTAATATGACCCTTTTGTTACTGTACATTAATATTTTCATTAATGTCTCAATGTCCTTGATGTCTGTGGAACCTGGAGAGCCAGATGAAGTGATGGCTGCTGTGCAGTCTGTTGCTTCCATGCGCCTACACTCCATGCTAAAGACACAGACAACATTTACCATGGGGGCACCCCAACTGGGGGGAGCTACCTGAGGGGCCGCTCCTGTTCCCATTGAGAGATCTACAAGACACAAAAGAGCAAAAATGATTATCAGGAAACTACAAAGAACACAGCTGAACACAGCAGCGGAGCAAACTGACATTTTGGGAAAATGATTGTTTGTATACTTTGTTAATAAATCTATTATTTTTAACGAGCCAGTATTGTCTTTTGTTAGATTCACAATTCCCATAATGGTGTTGTCCAAAAGAATTGGGTTAGTGCACTTCACCAAAATGTCAATATCTCTTTGAACAACATTCTTCATGCACTGGTTTAGGGTATCTGAAGACTACTTACTACTAGCCATGTTAGCCATAGAGGTGTCAACATCAGCTGCTTGAGGGGTCACAGTGGGCTTCATCACATCTCCTAATCCATCAAATACTACAAAGGAACAGGCGGGGGCAGAGGGAAGGACAAGGGGAAGTTAAGCATTCCTCAAAGCAAGCAATCATCACATGCTAAAACTCACACCCATCTTACTACAGGGGATTACCATGACAACCAACTCAGGTCTCCATGACAACAAAGAGAGAAGTGAAGACTAGGATAATTAAATAATAAATGTTTGTGTCTGAAATTAATATTTTTCATTTATATTAAAACATATTGTTTTATATCTTATTATTATATGTAGGTAGCTTATGTATAATTGTGACTGATTTATTAACAAAGAAAAATCAATTTTTTTTCACACAGGATTTGCAAGAGTCAAGCGTTTGGTAGAAAGGACAGTGCAGCTGAGCCTGCACAACTGCAATGCAGCAGTGCACTGTGGGACAGTAGCGTGAGGGGGGTGGGGGGGGGGGGGCGATTCTCCTGCGCGTGGCGCTGCATAGAGCGAACTGTGGACCC
>JAVQKC010009977.1:0-21505 GCA_036025475.1 Philypnodon macrostomus
CTCTCTGCCAAAGTAAGTGTGTCCAGGGTCCCATAGGGGTCATAAACATGGGGGCGCTATAGAGGCATTCTTTATTTGACCTCTATAATGTGCCTATGTACATTAAGTATACAATTGCCTGGACCTTGTGCCAATATTCATGCGATTTCATTTATGTTCAGCAGGATTAATGGCTCAATTAAAGTTCTTCAGAGAATTAATTAGTTAATTATTTGATTGTCATTATTCGTAGAAGTACCAATCTCAACTCAACTGATATGTACCCGTGTGCAAAAGTTGAAACTGATCCGGCAATTCGTTTTTGAGTTATGGTGTTCACACGTACAATCTGCAGACGCAGACGCGGACCAACGTGATCCCATAATATCGTTGTTTCGCCGATATAATAAATGTGGACTGTGGAGGTGGAGCTGATCTGATGAAATTGGGGCCAGGGCTTTTTAGCACCTCCTGAACTAGCACTGACTGGATATTTTCTCTTTTAGGGACCACTCTTGGTGACCAAATGATCAATGTCTGAAATACTCAGAGCAGCTTGTCTGTATAGTATACAATATATCCAATAATCATGTCACGGCAAAGTATCTTGCCATTTATTTTAACTAGTTAATGAACAGGTGTACCTAATAAAGTGGCCAGTCATAGTACATTTGTTCAAATCTGAGCTTTTTAGAGGCCATTCACAGAAAATAACACTTTACTGGTCAAATATATATTTATTTTAATAATTTCTTTATACAAACATATTTTTCCAAAAAAATAAACTTGACTTGGATGAATCATTAATAAAAGTGCACAGTCAGAGCTGTGTCCACACAAAAGTGGAGCATGAGTAAAGCTGATTGTAAAGTAACAGCAGGAAAACTTCACATAGGATGAAAAACGGTCTCTTTCCGCTCTGTATGGGATTGTAACACCTGAGACGTTTAGGAGCAAGTTTCACAAATACTTTTTTTAAAGGTTTGCTCCTTTGTGCAAAGAACCATCATAAGGGGTTAATGAATACGGACTTCACCCCAAAAGGCTACAGGTCATTGTGGCTTGGGAGGCAAAGGGTCCAGCAGTCGGAGGAAGAGGAGGAAACACAATTGTAGGAATTACTTCATTCAGCTTAACAACCCAAAGTGTCACCCCGATAAAGACGGACTGGCATTTCAATAGCCTAATTTCAGACCAATTACTTTGAATATTACAGTAATCAAGTTGTCACAGAAATCAACACTTTTGTTACACTGGCAGCAGTCTAATGTTCAACTGTAGAAGGCATTACCATCAGACCTTGAAGTAGCCCTAGGGTTTTAGCAGAAAATGTTGAGAAATGCTTTTATTCTTCTTCTTTTTTTAATTACCATATTCTAAGTAGTTTTACTATATCATTATGTCTTTGGTGAGACTTTTTACCCAAAAACATGATATGCTACTGCTGTGTCAGGTTTTGGACAGACTGCTTTAAATGACTAGGCCCCTCGGGCATTGGAAACTGACACACTCCATTATCTGGCTTTGGTCATTAATAGCCTGGTGAAGGTGCTTTATCTCAAAGCAGCACCAAAGGCACCCCCTCAGTCTTCAAAATGTCCGTCTTTGATTTCATGTGTTGCGTTCAGGTGGTTGGCGAGCTCCTGCATCACAGTGTCTCTGCCAATCTGATCATTTCTCCTCTTCTCCATCACCACGTCCTCCAGGCTCTGAAACTCCAGTATGTGGCTATTTTTCTCAGAGAACAGTAACTTTAGTTTGTAAGGCTGCTTGCCTATCCTAATCTCACCCCCGATCTTAAACTCTCGTTTTCCAAAGCGGCACCAAGCGGCAAAGCACTCGGAGTTCCTCCAGTACAACTCCCGGTCCCTGGAGCCCACGTGGTCCAGCGCGTTACGCACGATGACTTCAGGGGGCAGTGCGCGGTACCTGTACAGCCCGTTCACTATCCTGCCCTCTTTGCCCTGACTCACATCCGTCAAAAAACCGTTCTTTATCTCAGCGCGGTGCAAGTGAACCACCTGAAAGTCGCCCACATACACAGCCCAATGCGGGTACTGTCCAGTGGCCACAAACTCCAACAGATCCCCCGTTCTGCACTTGTTCAGCAGACTCTCAGCGGTGAACGTGGCTTCGCCGCTCTTCCTCTCAAACAAACAATCGTCTCTGTAAAAGATAGCGCACTCCAGCTCGTCCCTGGGGTCAAAGGGCTTCTTCTCGTGGTTCACCCGGGTGCTCTCTGTGGAAAAGTTATCAAAATTCTCGTCGTGATCATCGTCGTCATCGTTAGAGAAAATATAAGAAACACCAATGCGCGGTCCGTCATCGTCCGGGTCAAAGCTATTAGGGTCCGAAGTGGGCACCTCCGCGTAATTGAGATGAGTGAGTTTCTCCACCTGGTTCCCCATAAAGGTGTAAGTGGATTAGGCGCAGGCGAGCCAAGCACAGAAACAGGATCCACCTGTTCTCAGCGCTAACTTCACTGAAAGGGAAGGTGCGACAGCAGTGTCTCAACTAAATCCAAAGCGGCAGCAAGGGCACCAATAATCCATATCCAGTAGCATATGTCCAGCCAATGTACCCACTCGAGCCGAGCTGAAGAGAAACAATCGAGAGAAGTGCTTTAGAAAACGTTTGCTTGAGGCGTTTCTGTAAATCAAACTACTTTATATTCTGAGCAGGTGCGACCCGACACACCTGTTGGCTCCGTTTCACTAATATCACTCTGTGTCCACTAGTCTACACCACCATCTTCAGTACAAAATCATTTCGTATTCAATCTTACAGTACAAGTTACCTAATAGAAAAACATTCACCTGTAGTACACGGAGCTGCTTCCTCCCTCTGGCTGTCAGCTGCGCTTTTCCGGTCTGCCTGCGCCTGTGCGCCTGGTATGGTGTTGTAGGATGTGGTTGCCTCTATACTGTCCGCAGAGTGAACCACAGTATTTGTTGCAACGAAACTCACCCAGCCAGGATGACTGGGGAGGCGTTGACATTTAAAGCGACAGTGCACTTTTGGATCTCATTAATGTGCTGCTTGTAATGAGCTGTTTCAATTCAGATAAATAGATTGACTAGTGTCTTTTAATATGGTCAAAGATACTCTGATGTTACCATTTTGATCAAACATTTAGTCTGTACTAACTCTAAATATAGTTGGATTATTATTATGTACATGTAACTTGGAGCAGGAGTATGATCCCAAAAAGTAGATTTATCAAACGAACTGAACGTGCAGTAAACATTAACCTAAGAAAATGATCATTTGAAAATAAATGCACATGCCGAAAAACTAAATTCAGCCGGTTATTACTGTCAGACCTCATGCAATCGGATGTAATAGTCTAAGGCTGATGTGTGTGATGTTTGTGCAAAACTTCTGCTTGCACTTTACACAAGCTTTTCTCAACATTAACCACATCAAAACCTCAAACCTCAGTGATTACGCAAGTACAATTACACACTGCATACTTAACAAGGCTACTGGTAGTCTTTACACACTGGCTCAAAACTAGTCGTGTAGCTTTCCCAGTGAAACCAAGAGCCAAACAGCTTCTAAGCATGACACCTGGATCATCCCTAAACTCTGCAGCCTTCTCTGGCACTGGCCAACTACACTACCGTGCCAGGAAGACACTTCATCCAAAAGGTAAAATCCCACTTGGACAAGCCAGATAGGGGCTAACAATGTCTTAGGAAGCTTTTATCTACTTTTTAGAAGATTTGAAATATGTTGTGAGGCAATTCTAGTCCAAATATGAAACATCAATTGGCACTGAATCCAAATAAACAATTTAATATCTCTGATTGTGATGCAGGGAAAGCAGTACTGATGCATGTTTGTGTATTTGTGCTCACAAATTAAACCCTTGTTGTGAAATTACCTGTGACATAACTGAACAGTCAATAGGATTAGACTGAGAGCGGTAATTCAGAATTAAGTAGTGTGTGGAGAAACACATTGCGTAGATCATTTGTTGGCTGTTAATTCAATGGTGGAATGCTCTTTGGAGGAAAATTAGATGCTTGAAAAATGCAAGGTTAATAAAGGCTTCACCTAGTTTCATCTCAACACTGCTTTTGCTTGTTACTCTTTCAGACAAAGGCCTCTCATAGAAGCAGGAAGGAAGGGGAGATTTAATCATGGAAGTGCATTCCTGCAGATGGGTTGTTTTTGTTTTTCCCTCAACATTGTTTTGCTCTTTAGGATCTTTGAAGTTAACCTGGCTTCATGTACAAACAGGAGGATGTTAAAAAACCATATAATTTAATTGAAAAAAAAAAAGCCAAACGCAAGAAAAGCTAACAAGTGCTTAGTATTGAAGTTTGAGCTCAATTAACCCCGTCTTTGTGCTAAGGCTGCTCTCTTGTGGTCTAATCAACACACTACAGAGCTTATGTACAAACAGGCTAATGTAATGTAAAATAATTTAATGTAAAACAGTGAAATGTAAACATGAACTTGCTGGACATTGTTTGGCTTCAACACATCTTTCTATTGAACAAATAATTACCAATAACAAAATGGTTGCACTACATCTTGTTGATGTTCCTCTTTTGGGCCTGGATCTTTCTTCTCAGCACCTGATCTGGAACAAGGTCTGACTCCTTCACATCTGAGTTACCACAGCCCACCATGGGACAGCTAGAAGATACATAAAATACATTTTTGTACATGTTTTCTGTGATGTAGAAGGGCGTGTGTTCATATCATTAGAAGTGCCGCAGTTTTTACACTGTCCTCTGTCTCATGTACTGTTAACATACTTTGTGTAACATACCTCTTTACTGAGTAGTTTTATTTCATTGTATTGTATTGATTTACGTAAAGCTCACTTCCTACGACTGACACCCGGTTTCTCAGCTGAATGACTGTTCGTGGGATTTATCAAACATACTACTAAGTAACACACACGTCGCACATAGTGAATCGCAAAATGATGTTCAGATCTTACCGGCACTTCTTTTTCTGCTTATGTCTGTTTTTGACCAGGTTCACAATGGCCTCTTCCTCATAGTGGTGGCTACACTTCTTATTCTTCACAGGATTCACCATCTCAACCTGGTGGTAAAGGAGTCTTCATGTTAAAATAAAGTTAGATTTAACATTATAACTTAAGAATTCAACAAGAGAAATGAGTCCTACCGTTGTGAGAGGACAGGTGAAGTTTGATTGAGTTTGTGTTACAGCAATGTCATCGTCCAGCTCCTCCATGTTCTCAGCTGACTCTGCACCAGCTGTTGGCACAATGTGCAGTTAGCCAATACAGCTTAAACATTGCAAAATTAGTGCGTAATTATGTTTTAGGCTGTAGCTCTTCTTCTCCTTGTATGATAGTCCTGGATGATTATACACTAGGACTGAATGATTTGGGGAAAATGATCCAAGCAATATTGAGATTGCGATTCTGGCTATTCTTTCTTCAAACGGCTTTTTCACTGTGGCAGAGCAGGACAATTGCCTCTAGCTGCTGTGAAGTCACCTACAAACATTGAAACATTTTGCTTACATAGTTTTTATTAACACTTGTTATGGTCTGTTAAGAATGTATGCATTTGCCCTCACTTCAGACGTAACTTGCAGTATTATTCCAGCTAAATGCAAAAAATTTGTATAAAATATAGAAAAATATCTATTGATTGTGATTTGCAATTTGTGATTCAGTAACAGCAGCCCTCTTATACACAACCGAGAATATAATTTTGGCTTACAAATATAAAGAGATGGTATGGGGAAATGATTAGTCATATAAAAATGTCCAAAAAACACCATTCACCTACAGATTTTATTCTCTGGATAGATCTGTTTACTATTGACCTGAAGTCAATTTAAATTCTGTCTCTTGCTCAAACACCGCACACAACATTGTACACATAAAGCAATATTTTAGGTGCAGCATAAAGTTCAAAATGTCGTGTTGTTGTCATAGCACAGCTACAACTATTGAGCTGTTCAAAGGTCATCCACCGCTCAAGGGACTGAAAAGTCTACATGATGCTTACTGAAATCCATTTTATACTTCCACCTACCATTAAAAGGAGAAAAGAGAAGGATTATGAAGAAACGCAGCAGTGATGTCTGTGTTATGACCAAGGGGGCAAATGCCAAACACTGGTAAAGGTCTAATATATTTTAACCAAAGAGAAAATGCATAGGACTATATAGACTATAGGTTATATGGCTTTTTTTTATCTGCTCATGTCTGTCAAATTCAGAACTTACCTTGGTCTTGACAGTTCCTTATGCTTTCCTTGAAGGCTATGACTTTCTGGTGATTTTGCAGTTCACTGTCAGAAAGTCTGGCTATTCTTTCTTCAAACTGCTTTTTCACTGTGTCAGAGAGAGAAAACATGGCCTCTGGCTGCTGAGAAGTCACCTAAAAACATTGACATGACAGTTTTGTTTTTTGTCAACACTTGTCAACAACACTTGTCAACAATAATACATGCATTTGCCCTCACCTCAGATGTGACTTGCTGCACAACATCAACAAAGTGGTTAATGTCTCGGTCCAACTTGGCACACTCCAGGATCATATCTTCCAACTGTTTAAGGCCATTTCCCTCTACATCTACAAAATGACAGCAGTTTTTGTGCATTTCACATACAGAATCAGCAGGCATAATGGTAAAGGAACGCTGAATGTACAAATTATTATTAGTATAGGCTTGTAGCATCATAACTACATTGAAAGGCTGATGCAAAAGCCCGTTCACAGCCTGTCCACCCATACAATATAAAGACATGGATACGATGCAGCGGGAGTTAAGATCAGAATCGACAAAGTATCTGGACAATAATATAAAGTACACTTGAAATAGTAGGATTTTTTTACCCTGAGCTTCGGCCAGGTCTATGGCTACATCCATCACAATATCCATCCCGGTTTTAATGTCAGTCTGACAGGACTTCAGACTTGACAGTGTCCCGTGAACTGCGCTCAGAGACATTATGGTGCTTGAAAATGGCTAGCTTGAGATCACAAACAGGAACAGGTTAGCGTTAACTAGCTTAAAGTAAACGCACAAAGCAAAGTCCACGACAATCTTTAACTAAAACTATTAATATATGTAGTTAGGTACTCTCATGCGAGCTCTTAATGCTAAATACTTTTAATAAAATGGACAAATCTGCCCGCGGAAAAGAACGACGCAGAAGCACACTCACTTCTTCCGGGTTAGAAGTGTCTAAGTAAAATGCGGAGAGAAGAGTAATGCACTTTTTGTAATACAACGATATCTCAACAAATTATAGTTATAGACATAAGTAATCATTTATATGGATTTAGGTTATTTATGTTTTATTGTATAACTCATATATCATATTTTTAATTGAGTGTTTCAGGTTTGAGCCTAATCGAGCAAATTCACCATTTCAATCCAAAATGTCCGACTTCCTGTTTGTTGTAGGGGGGGGGTCATAATATTATTTTATGTTGGGTACACTGTGGAGAATCACTGTACCAAGTTTCATTGCTCTCTGCCAAAGTATGTGTGCCCAGAGGGGTCATTAACAGAACAATATTATAAAACATGTACTTTATATACTTTTATTAATGCTACATTGATTATTTTTGGCACATCATGGTATAGACATGTTTTATGTACATTAGTTTAGTGCAATGCAAGACAATGGAATGGTTTTAGTTATAAATGACAGTAAACAAACATACATTTTCTATATATTTTTTTAACTATCACATTGTTGTGTCCAGAGTTTTACAGTATTGTTCGGAACTCATCAAAGATGAAACTGGGCACATGAGCTTCGACCACCTGGAGAGCAAAGAGAGAGAGTACACTTAATGTGACTATACTACAATTAATAGTTGTAATGAACAATAAAACAATAAAAAGTAGTTTGAGAGAAAGTTACTTTGCGTGAGAGTTTTGTGTACTTCACATAGTCCTCCAGGAACATCAGAGCACCCACCACATCTGACGGCATGTCAGGAATCTTCTGACTATAATAAAATCAATAAATATCCAATAATATTAAAGAAGTAAGATGATAAAAAAGATATCGTAAGTAAGCAATTTCTCGTTACCTTGTGCACTGCTCCATTATAGATCGAATGAACTGGCCAATGAGAGCCAAAAACTGCTGTGTGTATCTTGAGTGAAACTGTTTGAGAAGGGTGAGCAGCCCAAGAACTAAGGGAATCCAGTCCACCGAGTCTGTTGCTTTTCTGCACGTCATCCCTGAGTAAAATAAAAAACCGTGAGCAATAAGTTAAAGTCTTTAAAATAGTGCATGTTTTATCCCAACATTAATTACTTCTGTACCTTGGTTTTTGCTGTACTGAAGTTTAGGCAGCTGACTGATAATGAATAGGAAGTTAATAATGGGGAAGTAAGGGAGACGCTTTGTTGTGATGTAAATCTGTAGATTAACAAACAAAATGTAGTTATAATTACAGAGATAATTATACCAAAACAGGGTTATCAATCCAAACCTTGTTGAGTGGGTTGTGAATGCCAGCTGCCTCCAGATAGGCAGCAATGTCGTACAGCAGTGTGTTGTCCTCTTTGGGATAGGGCAGCGAGGGGTCCTGGTAGTGGGCCTCGATGTCGGCCAACAGGGACCTGACATGGGCACAAGTAAGAGAGGCATAAGTTCAGGCAATTTGAAAAGTAGTGTATTGTATAACATTGTCTTTGATGGTACTCATTTTCGCACTTGTTAAGGTTTTCCAAAGCAGCAGCCAGGTGCTTCGAGTCAAACTTGCAGGAGAAATTTAACTCATTAGCAATCTGCTGTCTGAGGATCTGCATCTGACCAACCTGCAACAAAAACAAGTCTCATGGTTCTATGTTTGACAGCAGCAATAAGAGGTGATGACCTAATGTAACGTACCTTCATAATGGCCTCCTGATATGGGCCCCAGATCTTTTGAGTTTTAGCAACTGCACTGGCATACACTTTGCTGGCATTACCTAAAGAAAAAAATTTTAGAACACGTTTTTTGAAAAAAGAAAACGTATTGAAACATATTTACTAAACAGGTGCGTACCTACAATACCCTGAACCGGGTTGACTGTCCCGATCATGAATTTGAAAACATCCAACACAGTTTTGTCTTTCAGGATGGTTTTCTGAAGCATCATCAGGAAGTTCTGGTGGCCAAACAATATATTATGTTAGTTAGATTTATTTATAGCATAGCTGTTTCTTTTGTGAAATACCATATTGAAATTACCTGCAACTCTTTGACAATCATGAAGCAGAGTAAGCGATCAAGGCCGTTCAGACCAAATGTACCCAGTGTATTTTGAATCTCAGAGAACAGTCTGTTGTTGGTCACTTCCTGATGACTCTTCAAGTCATACCATGTGTTCATCTGTTCAATGTAGCATGTTATCCTGTGAAAGTATAATGAGCAATAATTGGTTTTGTTTTTGCTATATTGTATTGTATTATATTGTATTGTATATGTATTGAAAATACATATTGCTAAATAACACATGGAGTCATACTTGGGATCAGTAATTCGGAGGATTTCTCTGCAGAGACGTCCAATAAAGGTGGCAGACTCGTCCACAGAGGGAAAGGTCGGGATGGGGATGTGGGTCGACTGATATACACTCTGCCAGTCTTGGATCTGAAAGGAAAGAACCAATCTATCAGTGTCTGCTAAATGAACAAAGAACCAACCAGAGCGTGTCCTATTGATTAAAGAGAGATGAACTGATGTTAGTGCACTATTTCATGGTGTGACCAGAAAGAGTAAAAGCATGCATTCACATTGAAAGGCTGACCTTGGTCCTGAGAAAGCTGTTGCACTCCTGTTCCACATTGTAATTGATGATACGGGACACTTCTTCCTGCCAAATTTTAAGCCCATATATGCTGACATAGTCCTGGATGTATTCAAATGACCTGTAGAAACCATCCATAGTGGCTGCCATCTCCTTTAACTTGGGCATTAACTCACTGGGCTGCGAGATTGAGAGAATGATCAGTGATTTTTAAAGGCCAGCAGGACAGCGACACCGATTGATTAAAATGATGTATAACCTTTGCTTTGGGGTTGAAAATCAATCCTTTGTGCAGAGCATATGCCACTCTCCGCACCAGCTCCTTCCTAATGCCATCTTCTAAAAGTTGCTTTGGATCCACCTAATCATCCATGAGTGGAAAGTTAGCAAAATAGTGTAAATATATGTCAGTGGTCTAAGAAACAAAGAGTAATGGAAAAACCTACCTTAATGATGCCCACTAAAGTGGTTTTCATCATCAGGATGCCCTCAGTGAAAATGGAGATGTCATGGGTGAGTTTTGCAACCTGGATAATATAGAACATTTATTGAATGTAAATTATATTAATGTATTTCTATGTCTACCATATAACAAATTAACTATTCTATCACATTATAAATAAATCTACCATATATCCTTTGTAATGTAACAGCGTACACTGAGTTTGAAGCTACATAAAAGGTGAGTACAAATCAGGCAAAGACAAATTATTTTCCTATTATGCTTCTGTTCTAATTTCTATTTCACGTCAAAAGTTTATGTGAAATCAATGTTGTCATGGCTCTAGTTATAATTGTCATGGCTCTAGTTATAATTGTCATGGCTCTAGTGATAATTGCCTCGCACTCATCAAAACATAACTTGCAGCTTTCATGTCTTGCAATTTAGCGTTTGATTTCCTTTAAGAAACTGAAGCTACTTATTTTCTTTATTTAAAGTCATTTTCAAACAATTGAAATGAAAACTGCATCCATATTAGAATAAAATATTGACATTACTTCATAGCGGGCTCCAAGCTGAGAGTAGTCCTTCAGTTTGTCTTTATCGAGGCGTGTGGGGACCTCCATGATGTCATGAATCTGGAGCTTGATGATCTTGGCCAATGAAGTGAACATACTCTCTGGGATAATCTGCAGCACCTGAAAACAAGAAGCAAATACCAGCAATGAGCATTTCATAGTCTCAGCACATTTGTGGGATTTTAGACATTTACGTTAGTTTTCAAAAGCAGATGGCATGTAAATAAAGCAAATCCTCCAACTTAGCTCTCCCTGGCATGAGAATGATGAGAATTGAATCCAAGTACAGGTAACTCTTCACACTGACTAATCCCAATGTTACCGTTTCTATGATTTGGAAATGTCAATGATGCTGTACCTTTCTAACATAAGCCACCAGCTCTCCGGAGTAGAACTGTGAGACACTGAGCAGGTCAGCGCTGTTGGCCTGGTTGATACGCAGCAATGGGAGATCCAGTGCAGATGCCAGCTGCCAGCCAAGTAAACAATTCATTAATTTATGAATAGAAATATTAATACATTTATATGCGAGTTTAAATGTGTACCTTGAGAAACGTAGCTCTCAGTTTGGTAACCATGGACGGGTTGGCTCTGATGCTCTCTTGCATTATTGATGTGAAACTGAAAAAAGAGATATCAGTAAAATATATGATTCATTTAGTATTTTATCTAAAGGAACATTAATAAGGTACTATTATTAAAAATATATATAAATAATACTGTATATATTATAACTCTTTGTGTGATAGTACCTACCTGTCAATTATCTGCCAGGCATAAGACAGATCCCCCACTATCTGCATTGTAATGAGGACCTCTTCTTTGATGTTGATGGTGCGGATCATTTGATGGAGGAATTTTCTTGTGTCGGCCAAAAACTGACAAACCTGAAGATTGGACTCCAGCTGATGAAACTCCTGAACCTAAACAAAAATACACTTCATTGAGACAAACAAACTCAAAACACATGCTTATAAAGACGTCCATTAGCGCTAATTCAATTCCTGCCTGTTTATTAGCACACATATGAGTGCCAGGCAGTTGTGCATAGTTATCCAGGGTGATATAATTTAATCTAATCAAGTGCAATGTTCCTGAATGTTCCTTTTATTTCTAATTTTACAACCTGTGACATCACGGTCCCCTTATTTTATGTTCCAATCTCAGCTACTATTATGGCATCGAACCATTTGCATTTTATAGTGAGTAATCTTATGACTTTGTATCAGTCCTTACAGATAAAATGAGAAATTACGCTTATTAACGTGCGTATGACTTAAAAGCCAATAAAAGGCAATGAACCATGCCATAAATATACCAGAAAATAGCTTCTGCATACAACATGAAAAGCACAAAAGTGAGATAATTAAGTACCACTATAATAAGCTATTTGTGTAAACCTTATTACCTCAACAAGAGCCTGTATGAGCTGAACTGTCTTTCTCCCTGCAGCCGTGGAGTCCTCGTAGTTCAAAGACTCAATTTGTTTGGAGATTTCTCTAAACCAGGCTTGCAAGTTCTCTGTGAAGAGCAAAAATAGGCATAGCATAACCCAGAACTCTATATCCACTTTTAATACTAGTTCTCACTGCTATGATAAAAATATAATATCATGATTTTTTACTCTTTTACTGCTTCAGAAAAGTAATAAGTAAAATAACTACAATTTCAGTGTTCACCCAATCCAATGTTCATATTACTTTCTACTGTTTTTTTTTTTTTTTTATGAATATGAACACTGGCATTGTTACAGTAAAAAATGATGGTGAAGAGCAGAGTACAAATGAATGCTCTGGAGCACGCTTCAACAATCAGATTAACATAACTTCAAGATATGAGCTTTTATTTCACACAACCCTTGAACTCACCATTTTTTTCCACCCTGGTCAGTGGTTTGACTCCAGAGAAGACCTCAGCCAGTTCAGTCATTCGTTCTGATCCTTCCTTCTTGTAACTCTCCCATTTGAGCTGCTTCTCTGAGAGCATCTGCTTGAACATCTGGAACCAGAGCCACACAGCTGCTGAGTCAATGAGGGAGGATTAGTCGTATGGATGGCTAATGAGAACTCTAATTCTGTGTCCGGATATGATGATAAATTAGCTGGCCATATGCTATATCAACACACAGTTATAGGCAATGCCCACAAATTCTTTATTGTTTGCGGCTTTGAGCACTTATATGCACAGTGTTTAATAGTTTTAAATCATGAAAATGTCATTGATAAGACACTCACCTCTTTAAGTGTGAATTCAAACTGTGCAGTGTCAAGTAACAACTGGAAAAGGATCTTCGGGTTGTACTTGGAGTCATTAATTACTTGGTCTTTTATCTGGCGAAGTCTCTTGTTATTTGGGTCATAGGCTAGTTTGATGAAAAAAAACAGCTTTCCGTATTAAAAAAACATAACTCTGTGGTCCATTTAATTTGAGTTATGATGAAAATAAAAACATCTAAATCAGGGGTGTCCAAACTATGGCCCAGGGGCCAAATGCGGCCCGCAGAGCAATTTTTTGTGGCCCTCAAGCTTACCTCTCGATTGGCCCAAATTGTCTTTTTACTGCCTGTGACTTTACATAATTCAACTAAAAGACAGCATTCAAAGTGTAACAAGATCTCCTTCCACTTTTCTCTGTGGTTATTATATAGAGGGACACTAAGTAGAAAAAAAAAAAAAACTGCCAGAAGATGTGTCCAGAAAACGAAGAGGACCTTTGGTGAAGCAAAACCGGTCACCTCAGAGAGTGGCCCTTCTCGGTATTCATTTTTGACAATGTGGCCCTCAGTGAAAAAAGTTTGGACACCCCTGATCTAAATGATATACGAAGCTAAAGCTTATACCTGATTCAGCAGAGTGCAGCATTAGCCAGCGGATAGCCACATTACAGTCCCGCAGACAGTTGAGCAGTTTGGGAATATTATCCAGGATGACCTCCTCCCTCAGAAAGCCCTCCTTCAGCAGCTGTTGCACTTGGGGCCTCAAGCTCTCGATGCTGGTTGCATATCGAGTGGCCTACATCAAAACCATGGTGATATTGTTAAAGTAATGTATTCTTCCAGCTGGCAGAACTAGGCATAAGCACCATCTGTACAGACAACAACCTAAACAAGGCTCATTTTGTAACAGCTTTTCTCTTATGAAGCCGGTGATAAACACTGCATTTTTATTAGTCCCCAAGCTTTGTTTTAACTTCCCAAACTTCCTCCTGAAAGTTTTTAATGTCCTTCTGAAGTTTATAATTTGATCATTCCCCCTATATTCTCATTTAGGATTCTGCACAGTCTCAAGAAGTTAATGTCTTACATATTCAGAAGATATGGTTATCAGCTCAGGCTAAACAATTATGCTCCACACTATGGGACTGCTAATTACACTGCTGATTAAAAAACACCATTTCATACCTGCTCTTTAATGTTGGCTGAGTCCAGGGTGTAATTTAAGGCAGTTTTGGAAGCTTTGTAAGGTTCCCAAGCCTCCACCAGATTCACTGTGATCCCCATGTAGATACTAATAACCTGCGATTTCAAAATACATTGGTTGTCAGAAGGTAAATAATTTAAAACTATATTTGAAAACACTGGCTTACCCAGTTGTCTGGGAAATATTTGTCTACTATTTCTCTCATCTTGGCCTGTTGTGTTTGCAGTATAGAGGGGCTGAAGTAAAGACATACATAAAGCATAGCCGCCTGATTGGCCAGAGCTGTGCTACGATGCTCTGGGAGTGGATAAGCTGACACCTGAGGGGACAGAATAATGAGTAGTTATTGTTTTTATAATATTACATGTTAAGGAGATGATCATATGGGATCTCTTGTTTCTGACCTGATTATAGATGTCGTCTGACCGCAGTCTTCCAATGACCATGCTAATAAAAGTGCTGCTGATGGGGACCCTCTGGAAGTAGCTCTCTGGGTAGTTAGCAGGTTTCTTAGCCCCTGTTTGACTGGAGTAACCCGTGCTACGCAGCAGTTTGCAAATGTCATCAAGGTTTGAATCACCTGAAGAACGGGCAGCACTGAAACAGATAAAGACTAAATAACTGCTGAAAAAGAGCCAGTGAATGGCTCAAAAGTAGAAGCTGAGATCACACATAAGTTTGAATCACAAAGCACCTGTATCTGTAGTAAGAAACCAGCATCCTCTCTCGAACCTCTCCTTCAATTTTCTGATCAATGACAAGCAGCATGACTCCATACAGGTAAAGGGCTTCACACTGGATGAGACGATTGACATTACTGCTCTGCACTTGTGTGAAAAAGACATTCCTTATTTATGGGTGTCTTACCAGGAGTTGTTTTCCATCTTCATTGAGAAGCACCGTCTCAAGGGTCTGTTGAATATAAACACCCTCATGTAGGTCATCCAAAAATCTGGAGAAAATTGAAATGGGTTGGAATGGGTTATAAAAAAAATACAGCAAACAGAAATCCTTAGCAGCTTTAGTTTCATACCTGTTAAGGTCCACTATGTATTTATGGACACTCTCAAAGGCTAAATAAAACCTCGACAAAATCTCAATGTTGTTTTCTCTAAACTCTTCATCAAGATCCTGGAGCTCTGGTTTGGATTCAAGCTTCCCCTCATAATACTCAGGACCCTGCGATAAAAAGTGACATTAACTTAATGTCATATTTAGTGTGGTGTGACTGTAGTGTCCTTACACTGACCTTGAAATAGCTAAAGTCACAAATAATGTCTCCATATTTTTGTTGGTCACTTTTGTCTTTGAGCCTGAAGACTCCCGGGATGAAGTCAGAAAGGCGAAGAAGCTCTGCTATAATTGCATTGCCTCTGGAGACAATCCTGAGGATGGCCTGACCACACAAGTTGTTCTCTGCTAAAAAGTCCACCATGGTGTTTCACAAAGTCACCTGTATTAAACAAAAAACACTTAAATAAAACATATGGTAACAAATCAAAACTAGTTGTAGAAACAGCAGATATGATCAGCCATGTCAGACATGGCTGATCATGTCTGACAACTATAAATCTAATGTGTATTTAGACATGGCATGTCTAAATACACATTAGATTTATAGTTGAGTATTATAGGCAGGTTCTCTGTGGAGTGTAAAGTATACATCAGTGTGCAGTGCCAAACGTGAAGCAATGTTAAACAGTATTTCATTTGTCCACTGGTTTGGTCATGATTTTACCACAAGACCGTAAGTTCATAACAATCAGAGCAACATTTTTAACCAAATAAGCGCTATAGCATTGGACATTTGGGGCATCATCTGCATGCAAAACCACAAAAAATAGCTTTTACCTTTACGTGGACAAATTAATGGCACATGAACGGAAAAATCCTAGGCGGATATAATTACACAGTCATGCATAAACTATTAGCCCCCTCAATCAGCGCCAATGCAGTCTTTTTAAAGATAACTTTAGCAAAAAATAAGTTAGACTGTAGACAGACAAATCCAAAACGTCTGCATAGTCTCGCTCGTTAAATATAGTTATTTCACGTTTAGTACGAAGCAAATGTACGTATATAACACTCGCCGTAAAGATGCTGTATTCCTGTTTACTTCCTCATGACGATCACATGACTGTGCTCGGGGTGTCTTCGATTCATCACACCATGCGGACCGTTTTGACCTAAAAAACATCGTATCATAGTTCACTCTAGCAACGCCTGAAAACACGTACATTATATCATAGCGCCTTTGGCTTGTTAAATTGTGTCTCGTCTGTAAAACTACTAAAGAAAGTGCCTGTTTTTGCCGAAACAAGTCACTATCTGTAATCCAGTTGCTGTTATAGCACGCACCACTAGATGGCGACAAAGACCCACTACACATGCAGCCAAGCTCTGTTTTTCAAATGCATTTTGTGTTGTCATTCAAAAAGAGTACCATGCATTTGTACAAAATATAAAGTAATATTCTTTTCCACAGCCTCTTTCAAGTGGTCTGCTTAAATCATTTAGCTATGGTAAATGTAAGCTATATGTTTTCTGACAAGCATTGTTATCTTACTAGCTAATGTGCATAGATTTTCATTTTAGTAATTCTGATTTATTGGTCATTCCGCTTTCATGTAGCAACTTTGTTTAATCAGTGAGATTATGTTAGGCCCTATATGTTTCTTTCACCTGTCACCGTAACTGATTATTTACATTAAGCAGTGACAATCAAATAGAGTAATCCATGCAGTGGCAGTCTATCCTTATGTATGGACTGTTGCAGTATCCATCTGTTTTTATTAACCGAATAGCTTGTCTGTAGTGTCGCCTGGTCATATTGTTTATTTATTAGTCTATAAAGGCGCCTGACAGGAATATGTGAGACAAAAGGAGTGTGTCATAAACAGAATAGAGCAATGCGTTTAACCTCTGCAACCGCATGCTTCTTGTCACGTCATGTCAGTAGCTATATAGAATGATTATTTCAATGCATTTTATATTAGGAACGAGGCAGAAACAGGTGCATTTTAGATTCATAGCTTGCCTCCTCATTGACCCAGTTGTCTACAAAGTACACAGGTCCCAGTGGCCACAGGATTTATTAGCCATTTACCATCACACCAAGGTCACACTCAACACTGCTGGGGTTGGCTATATGTGCTTCATGGGACGCATCAAGAAAAGTGTTCACTAATGAGCTCTCCTAGTGCACACCTCCTTTATTTACCCACTTTGAGGGCGTTGGTTTGGTGCATATTTCTCTAATAAATTAATAATATGAATCCAAATTTGTATAAATGTCCACTCACTGTCCACTTTATTAGGTAGCTCAAGTTACCTGTTTGGGGGCTTAAATACGTTATTACATTACCATCACCTATACAATGGATATAGTCATGGATAGTATGTTCAAAGCAATCCTGCTGAAGTGATTTAGTTGACTTTGAACATGCCATTAAGTGACTTTGAACATGCCTGGGGGGGGAGCATGTCTAGAGAAAAGATTGAAAAAGATGCACTATGTTGGGATCAGTTTAATGGGCAGAAAATCAGAGTTGGCTGGTTTAAGATAATAATCATAATAAGACCACATTAGTTAAGGTAGCCACGCCTTGCATCAAAGTCTATCACTGAACGCACGGGATGACCAAACATGAAGCAGGTGAGTTTACCTATTAAAGTGGCCAGTGAGAGTGTTTTTCACTGATAAGCCAAATAACCCTGACGCTGCATCATGTTAAGAGAATTGATATCTCGCTTCTTGATGGCATCTATTGACAGTGGGCCTTTTGGAACTTCTGCTGTGCCCATTTAGGAATACATAAGTGAGCTACTGGTGCTATAACACAACAAATTAGGACTAAGAGAAATTTAAAAAAGAGAAGTTTCATCAATGTTATGTATCAGTAATAAAACCCAATGCGTTGTTGTGGTATGTATGGCTGTCCACTGGTGCATGTTCCAAATGCACACTTGTTTATGTTACTCTCCTCGGGCCCAGGGTGCCCTTTTATTAAGCAGCTAGTTGACTTTATTCAGCCTGGCGAGTGATTAAACCTTTTCATGGTGGGAACTTTCACACCGCTGTGAACTGTGCGCGGTGATTAAAGGCTGCTCAATTTGTAGTCAGGTCCCACGGCTATTCTTCGTCATTGATCTTCTCTCAGGCCCTTGAAGTTAAAGTTGCACATGGGCAGCCCAGGCTCATCAGGCAGGATGCATGGGCTGGGGCTTACGTGTGCACCCCTCATTAGAAATCCTATTTTGTGGTCAGGAAAGAAATAGGTCAAAATAATAGGAAGAGGTTAATGGTTATTTCATTCACTTCAAAGTGTTCACTAAACATGAGTGCTTTATTAGGTACACCTGTTTACCTGCTAAGGCATATATCACTCAGTAATAACATTTCCTGTTACCTGAGATACATTGAAAACTAACATGCAGCATATTTAAAAAAAACTACTGATACTAGAACAGGGGTGGGCAAACTTTTTAATCCGGCCCGCCAAGCATTTTCTCATATTTTTTAAATGATAAAAATATTGCCAATTTATCACTCTATAACCTGCAGTAACCAGTTAACTCCACATCGATATATGTTTTCACTGAGGTCCGATCGAAGGCTGTATGTCTCATTTGTCAGAAATGGTTGCAGTTTACAAATAATACAATTTCAGCCGGCCCACTTGGCACATTTTTAAACCCCATGTGGCCTTTGAGTCAAAAAGTTTGCCCACCCCTGTACTAGAATTTTCATACAAGGGTTTACAAAGAATGGTCCACAAAATAAAAAAAATATCCAGTGAGTGGCAGTTTTGAGGGTCAAAAAATGCCTTGTTGATGCAGGAGGAGAATGAACAGATTGGTTTGAAATGATAAAAGAGCTACAGTAACCTGAATAAGCATTTGTTACAATCCAGATATGACACACAGCAACCTTTAAGCAGATGGGCTCCAGTAGTAGAAGGCTCATCTACATAATCAAGTGGCCAGTGAATGTAAGTGCCATATTACATTCTAATGGAAGTCTTATGAGCACTTAATTCTATTTGTGTAGCTGCGGGTGCATGTCTATATTGTTGCAGTTAGAAGCACTTTGAAATAAACTCATCCTCACAGGGAAATAGCTAGCAAGCCATACCGGGATTACTGCCTTCTTCTAGTTGCCCCTGAAAATTCATTAGCTAAACCCTTTTTTATTGTTTTCAATTGTGAGACAAGAAAAGGCCGGGAGGAGGGAGCTTCCTTCATTGTTATAGAAGATGTTGAAACACTTCCCACCAGTAGTTCTTTCAGGACAAATCACAGAGGCCGATTGTGGTAATGCTCTAATATCAGCTTTGATCAAGCAGCAGATGTCTTTTTATTGCAACTCATTACTGCTGTCATACTTATTAGCATATAAATGGTTTCTAGGCCTGTGGAGACCTAAAAGTTATTGCATGTGTAATTGAACCTGATCTCCACTCTGTGATTGAGATTTTCAAACCAAACAGGAGAACAAGGTTGGAAATGGATTGCATTGACATACACAAACATTGTTCCTATGTTGTTACAAACCTTTAATCAATGAACAGGACTTTCTCTGTAATGTTTTGACATGAAGATTAATCAGGTAACATAGAAATGCAATTATGCAACACCAACTTATATTAAAACTAAGTAATGCAGTGCTGTGCATATGCTGTAGGCATGTTTGAAGGCATGCTTTCAGAAATATGCAGTTTTCATCCATTTACAAAATACAAAGTGAGCATCTAAATCCTCATCTAATGACTTGGCCCTTCAAAACCCACCAGTTTTGAAGGACAGAATAGGATCTTCCCACTATTTTTTTTGTGGTTGAAGGCTGCTAACATCTTTCTGTTTCTTTATGGTAATCCCAGACAAGCTCATTGATGTTGAGATCAGGGTTGTCGCGCTCAACCATGTGAAGATAGTTGATGCTACTGAAGATACTGACAGTGATCCAGACTAACACCAACAATGAAGCTAGAAATGCACTCGGAGAGTAGAACCTTCTTGGTGGATGTGGTAATGTGTTCCTTACTTTGTATTTGTTTTTGCGCAGTGCTGTAAATGCAAGACCCCTTATAAAAGAATCTTGTGGCCGTCACTCAACTTAATGTGACAGGTCCATGTGACAGTAACACATCAACTAAATGGCTCTTATAGGAACCGGATGAGTGCACTTCATAAATAGATATTGATTAATGCACTGAGACTTTATAAGGCACCAAATGCTTGAACCAAAGAGGGTGCAATTTTCCACTGCGCTTTCCCAATATATTATACAATGTAATTCCCAGTTTGTGAATTTCATGATGCCTCCCTGACGCCAATAACCTCAAACTGACAAGAATGATTCAAAGTATACTATGCAAAAATATGAATCTTCCTCTTCCCACTGGAAATTCATGGTGTACCTACAGTGCATCAGCTCAATTTACATCCGTCACGGTGGTCCTCGAGGCCTTAGCTTGCTTTAGAGACACAGGCATTTCGATTTGTCACATAAAGCCTTCATTGCCTCTGTTGCTCCTGATATGCTTAGATGTGAGTTGTGTATTGCGGCGTCAGGCCCAGATGGATGTGACTGCGTGGAAAAGCTGTCACTCTCCGTCAGAGAAGGGACATTAAATTATCACATCCAAGGCCCTGTTGTATATAAAAGACATGCGCGCACATAGCATTTACTCATCCGCAAATAACTGAGTGAGAGTGTAGTCATGCATATGTCAGGACGGGGATGACAGCAGCATTCCGCACATTCTCATTTAGTCAAGATGAGAATGGGATTTCTAAATGACACTCAGTGCACTCAGTCTTAAAATGTGTCTGAAATTGACAATCCTGCTGGAGTTCAAAACTAGCATGAGAATGGAGGAGATTTAGGTGACTTTGAACAGGGCATGGATTGGTATTTCACAAACATGTTGGTCTGCTAGGATTTTCACACACAGCCATTGCTTGAGTACAGAGCATGAGCCCCAAAAAGGAGAAAATATCCAGTGAGTTGCAGTTCTTATGAGCAAAAATGTCTTGTTGATGCGAGTAGTCAGAGTAGATTGACCAGACTGATTTGAGATAATAAAAATGCAACAATAAGACCTATCTATAATAATAATAATAATAATTCATCAATTTTATATAGCACTTTTCACAACTACTCAAAGACGCTTTACATATTTTTGTATTATTCATTCACTCCACGGATGATGGTAAGCTACTTATGTAGCCACAGCTGCCCTGGGGCACACTGACGGAAGCGTGGCTGCCAGTTTGCGCCTACGGCCCCTCCGACCACCACCGAACACCAATCACACAACCACA
>JAVQKC010009983.1:0-20013 GCA_036025475.1 Philypnodon macrostomus
TCAAACAACTGAAAATACGCCTTATATTCTAGTTTCTTCAAAGTAGCACCTTTTGCTCTGATTACTGCTTTGCACACACTCTGCATTCTCCTGATGAGCTTCAAGAGGTAGTCACCTGAAATGGTGTTCACTTCACAGGTGAGCCCTGTCAGGGTTAATCAGTGGGATCTCTTGCCTTTTCATGAAAATAAAGAAAACTCATTGAATGAATGAGGTGTGTCCAAACTTTTGGTCTGTACTGTATATCTAGCTCATTGTTTTTTTATGCACCTTTTATGTCTATGTTTATTGTTCTATTTTGTTAAAACCTGTGCCTTTTACATCCACCACAGTATCCTAGTTAAAATAAAGATATCTCCTTGTTTTTCTTTTGTTCAGTAAGTCCCCTTCCTTGAGTAAAAGTATGTAAAATAGAGCTGAATTTTGAGTGCTTTTCTGTGGTTCGTCCTGGCTTCTCGCCCCACTCATGCAGAGGTGTGCGCTGTGTACTGGGACGAAAACAAGAGGAAATCCCAAAACATGCTGGTGAGATTATAGCCACCTCATTTATCCTGGGAATTGACTGGTAACCTCCTAATGGACCACAAAATGGATTTGAGCATAGTTCAGACCGGTTCTGGTTTGAGTTAAAAACAATAATTGAGTCCTGGTTCAGATTTTGTCCAGGTATAATTCTGGTTTAAAGCTAATTTGCTTTTGTTTTAGACCTGTTGTGGTTTAAATCTGGTGTAGTCCTAGTTTAGAAATAGTTTAGACTTATTTTAGGTTAGACTTAGTCCTGGTTTAGACCTTTTAAGGTTTGAAACTAAGTATAGTCCTGATTCAGCCTGGTTTGGTTGTGTTTTAGACCTGGTTTATTGCCGTTATATTTTGAGTTTGGTGTAGTCCTGGTTTGATTGAAATTATTTAGCTCTAGTTTAGACCCATTAAGATCTAGTTTCGACCCAATATAGTTCTCTTTTCATTGTCTCTCTTTTGGTTCTTATCTGTGATTTCTTTGCCTTCTGGTGAAAATTAGATCCTATTAAATGACATCTGTTTTCACTACTGACCTGGTCACCTTTCAGATTCTCTCGGTTCGACATCACTAGAGTCCTGTTTTCTGTCATACCACATTATGCAGAACGCTCATTAATAACTATTGTTGTTCCCTACTTTTCCATGTTTGTGTTCACTTTGTTGTTGCTTTTATCTTTTCTATGTTACACATGAATCATTTACTTCAGACTAAATGCATTTCCATCTTCATTGATCCACTTGTCTTGCTTTTATCTTCCATTTTTCCTCCCTTGACCCAGTTGCTGTGTCTTGTCTTTTATCCACAGTCTATTTTAAAAGTCTCTACAAGGACATATTTTTTACTTAATAATCATCCGGTCTGGCAGACAAGAAAACAACTTCATTCTTTGCATTCTTTATTTTGGAACATCTAGTATGGGCTTGGGTTAGTTCGGGGTCAGACTGGTCTTCTTTTGAATCTGGTTTAGTTCTAATTTATTTCTACTTCCTGGACCTGGTTAGAACATTGTTTAGTCCTGGTTTAGACCTTACCTGGTGCGTATCTTGGAGCATCACAACATCAAACAAAGTTTAGACTTGGTATAGAACTGGTTAAGACCGGTTTTATTTTCAACCTGGTTTAGCCCTGCTTTAGCACTGGTATAGACCTGGTATAAGCCTGGTAGAATCCTGGTTTAGACCTGGTTTAGTTCTAGCATAGCCCCTTTCTGGGCATCAGAGTATCTATTAATGAGTCTTTATGTTATAAAGTCTCTACAAGGACACCTTTACCTACTAATCAACAGGGCTGTCTGACTCCATTCTTGGCACACTTAAACCTCCTTTGACTCAATCCGGGTTTGCCTTGAGCTCGAGATGTTTTCATCCGTCTGATTCATTGTCTAATCCTACAACATTTTTCTCCAAATCTGACCTAGATTCCCAACACACTGGCAGTGCATGGTATTTGTGGGCATTCATTTCTTCTGTCAATCCTGATCCTGGCTTCTGTGTGTGGGGTATTAGCAATAAATGGGAATGACACAAACATATCGGAATGTAAATTATTGCAAACACTGTTTATCTTTGGGGATGCACCGGGATCCTCTATACTCCTGAGCCTCACAGCTGCTGGTTTTTTTGCATAGATTAGACCTAGTACAAACCTGAATTATTTCTGGTTAAGATCTAGTTTAGTCCTTAGTTTAGTTTGGACTTTGCATGGTTAGGCACCCAGAGCATCAAAACATCTTCTTTAGGGGCAGGGACTGGGCTTGATTTTTACCATGGTTTAGTGCAGTTTAGTCCTGGTTTAGACATAATTAACTCCTTGTTTTGAATTTAGTAGTGATTAGTCCTGGTTTAGTCCTGGGTTTGACCTGGTTAAGATTTGGTTTAATCCTGTTTTAGACCTGGTTAAGATCTGGTTTAGACCTGGTTTAGACCTGGTTAAGATCTGGTTTAGTCCTGGTTTAGACTTGGTTAAGATCTGGTTTAGACCTGGTTAAGATCTGGTTTAGTCCTGGTTTAGACCTGGTTAAGATCTGGTTTAGTCCTCGTTTAGACCTGGTTAAGATCTGGTTTAGTCCTCGTTTAGACCTGGTTAAGATCTGGTTTAGCCCTTGTTTAGACCTGGTTAAGATCTGGTTTAGTCCTCGTTTAGACCTGGTTAAGATCTGGTTTAGTCCTCGTTTAGACCTGGTTAAGATCTGGTTTAGTCCTGGTTTAGACCTGGTTAAGATCTTGTTTAGACCTGGTTAAGATCTGGTTTAGTCCTCGTTTGGACCTGGTTAAGATCTGTTTTAGTCCTGAATATAAACATGATGGCTTCATTTTGGTTTCATCCATTCTTTTTGCCAACATGGCTATCCTGGCTATTCTAGTTTTAGTTTGACTATCACGAATGAGCAGCAACAAATGGCACCAACAAATCTTCGTGGCACGTAAATCCATGGACTTTCAAAACGCATATTTATATAAACATAACACACACATCTCTGTTTCCATGACACCATCTCTGTTCCATACATGTATTTTTTATTTAGAACAAGTCCAGAACAATATTGACTTTGGCCAAAAAACAAATGAAAAACAGAAAGTAATGACAGTTCTCATATTGGATCTAACTGGCCTGGTTTTCTAGACATCTGCTTGTGTAGTCGTCGTTGTTTGGGGGCTGTGTGCTTTGCCAGTTTGTGTGTTTTGTGCATTGTTGTGTGCTTACAGTAAGGTTTTGCCAACACATTTTGTTCTAATCAATTTTTTTTTGTCCCTGGAAATAAAAATCACATTTGTAATCCATTATATTTTATCCGAACATCATTCCTCCAAAAACAGAAACACGTGGTGCGACAAGTAACATCATTTTATATATATATATTTACTATATATATTTTTTTCAAGTTTTCTTTCATTTTTTTCCCTCGTAATAAGAGTTTGTGCCATTTGTGGTCAGTATGGTTTATGTCCTCCATTGTGCATCTCTCTAACACATTCACTGGTAATCCCAAAGTCAAAATTTCCACTTTTTGAGATTGGTGCTTCCTAACCATGCTGCACACATTAGTGTAACTGGATTAAGGTACTGGTGAAAAAATATCTTGACACATGGCAGAGTCCGTATTGTGTGATTTCTAATGAATTTATTATCAGCAGCATGTCCAGAAAGCAATACATCTTCCTCAGCTCAAATGACTCTTGGCGGTGGCCCCTCAGCATTCATATGAAAAGTGTGTGCCTGCGAATTGTCAATGCATGCATCCAGGAACATCCGTCACCATTGGTCTCTTCCGCCTTCTCCATTTTGTAATCCATAATCCATATTGACTGTGTATTGTAATCCCAATGTCTTTGTCTTTTAATAATGTCTGCACTCCTCAATTTTGCTCCAGCCTCGTATCGATTGATCACGTCCAACACTCACAGCTCTGTATTTACGCTCCCCATATAATCCTGAGCCCCAAAAATCATTGTCCGGCCACTGAGGACACATAAAAGTCACATTCATTGTATTTTTCGGAAAAAAGGAAAATTGAAAATGGCCGTCAGTAACAAGAACAATGAAAAACCACCCAAATATATTTTTATATAGTTTTCAGAACAGTGCTAGCTTTCCGGTGGCACTTGTAATGTCTTTTTTTTTTTCTTTTTTTTTTTATTGTTGCTCCGGTGTTGTGTAGGATGGCTCCTCTGGAGAGTGAAAGTCTGCTTCTATTAGTGCATGGGCTTTACTGAGATTTCAAATTGATCTCACCACCACGATGTCTGGGATCTATCACCTTGTTCTACTGCTCACTTGATCTCCTCCCCCCACACATTTTTATTATGTTCCTTCCTGGCTCCTCTATCTGATATATCTATATATATGTCTTTCCTTTATACCTGTCACCACTGGAGTTTTTGTTTTTCTTTCTACTACTTTTGCCTCCGTCATAAAGCTTGCCTTGAGTATTTAATACCCTTTCACAAGCTCTCAACTCCAATATTTTCACCCATTCTTTCCCTGTCAACACTCGGGTCCCCATACTAATTTCTCTGCCAGTCATTCTTTAGGGCCGCAGAAAAGGCGCCTTTAAAAAAAAACAACTCAGGTGCACTTTTTCCATCTCGACTGAGTACTCCCAAGGCAAATCAAGAAGCTGCTACAATACAATACAAGTGAGACTCCAGCCTTGCCCAATCTTAGCTCATCTGTAATCACTTTATCTCCCCATCCCCTGGACTCTCGCTCTTTGCCCTCCCCCAAATCAAGATCACATTCAGGCTTCTTACTCTTTCAAAAAGCTTTTAACTTTTCTTTTTGACTTTCCACCTAGACCACACTCTCCTCCAACTCCTCTGCACTCTTCCCTTCCTTACTTTTCTCACGACTTTTCTCTTTGTTATTCCCACCGTTCCCCTTTGTGATCCCAGTGTTTGAGTTGGAATTAGTCGTGTTATAAGCATGAATATACCCGCGTTGGAACTCACAGCGAGCTCCGAAACCACTTCTGTTTTCCCCTTCGTCGCTGGTCGTTGAGGATGTTGTGCTTGTAGTCGAAGCGCATTGAACCAGCATACCGTGAAGCGACTGGCTGCGTCTCGTCCAGATGACGCTCAGCCGTTTGGCGTAGCTGACTGCGCCGTAGCGTTTGGCAACCGTGGCTGCGGCCTCACTGGCTAGCGCAACGGAAGAACCCATATCCAGGGAGTGACGGCGTTTGCTAACAGCACCGCTAACGTGACTGAGCTGAGACACCGGACTCTGATAGGCCTGTGAAGAGTTCCATTTATCCCTGACCCTGGGACTCATTCTCCAGTCTATCAGCTCGGCGTCTCTCAGGGGAGCCGCCAGAGAAAAGCTGGCCCGATTGGTCAGTTCTCGTTCCAGCCGGGGGTTAGGCCGTTCCCTGGGCTGGCGTGACTGGCGGGGCAGGGTGGAGGGAGGTGATGGAGAGTAATAGAGAAGAGTTCTGTCACTGTCATATGTTGGCATTTTGTCTAGCTTCCTTTGCCGTACCACCAAAGCCATTTCTCCCCCCGCTGTGGTGGAAACGACGCCCCCAGCGGACAAGAACTGCTCCAGGTTGACTTTAGGCTTGGCGCGGGGTTTCGGGGGCAGTTTAGGGGGCACAGAGGAAGCAGAGTCCACTACTTCCTTCTCCTTTTCACTGTCTTTGTCTTTCTCCCCTCTTTTGGCTGGTAGACCATTGGGCAGCACCACCATCATCATGTCTCCCGAGCCGTTGGATTGGTAACATCCACTGCTATTCCCGCCTTTGTCTCCCCCGCCACCCCCGCTCTGGCAACAAGCCCCGCCTCCTGCCTCGCTGTTGCCACTGTGGCATATCATATGGTCCCCGTGGTTGCACACCCGATGGCGTACCATAAGTGCCACAGTGAACACAAGCAAGGTGACCACAACAATGCCGCCCACTAAAATGGTCAGAGTCCCACCAAGAAAGTGCGCTTGAAGTGAACGGCATGCTGGGTAGACATCTTTTGTGGAAAAAGTGGTGCAGCCGAGGACCTTTGTTGCCGCTAGCGTTGTCATGGAGTCGTCAAAAATGGCCAGCACGCACAGGTTATAATCCACTCCCGAAACCAAATTTTTCAGCAGGAAGCGGTCGCTGGTGGATGGCAGAATTCTATAGAGAGAGAGAGAAGAATAGAAAAGCAGAGGTCAGCTAAATGAATATTCTCAACATACCTGCAAAAGTAAACCACAGTTGCTGCCCACCCGCCTAACTATATATACTTGACCATTGAAAATAAGGCAAATGGGGATGAATATAACAAAAGCTGCTGTGGAAATTCTAGTGAAAGCAGTGCAGTGAGTGGATACTGCAGTAAGAGTGGAAAGGCAGTATAGAAAATGAGGCTATTGATGGAGAGTGCGCCCAGGGAACATGAAAAGAGAACTCTGTCTGCTCATTTTGAGTGCAGGGCATGTGTGAATCTGTGCGTGCTCAGACTTGAATCACGCCAAGAGACCAGCCAGCATGCACCATCGAGCCATTTTGCGACCTTAGTTTGTTCAAATTTTGTGTTCGATCCTGAAGAAAACAATTTGGGTGGAACTTATTTCCTAGATTAGATTCTAATTAGAGTCAAGGCAGTAAGTAAGCGTGAATTATATAGACTGATAAAATGTAGAAGCTAGATCTAACTAACCCTTAACCAGGTCTAAACAATTAAGGACTAATTGTGGACTATGCCAGATTTAAACCAAGCAAAATCCAGGTCTAAAAATGGGAATAAATCAAGACTTAACTATGTCAATTTGAAGTCACATCAACACAAATACAAACCACAAAAGCGGTTCATTTAGCATACGTTAAATGATCCTTTCATTGTAGAGCTCTTATTCTGTATTGTATGGAATAAATTAGAAGCTGATAACAATAACATTAACAATTCAGCTCAACAAAAGGCATTTGTTGATTTGTTTTTGTTGGCTTGCTGAAATGTCCACTTGGTACGATACAGCGCTCTGCTTTTTTATTTAGACAATAGAGTAAGAGAGAGTCAATTTGTGTACGTCAAATGAGCCTTTCATTGTATACCATGGCTCTACGCATTACATTGTCGTATTAAACCTATTTTGTTTTATTTTTATGTGACATGTCATTGTGTGTGAGCTATATCTGTGACTTTCCTCTGTGCTGTCCACTTCCCTTGTGTGGGCATGAGTAGTGTCTTTGTGGATATTGTGTGATATCTTTTGGTATTCCCGCCTGGCTCTCCTCTCACACTCTCCTGCCTCTTTTCATACCATATCAAAAGCCTTGTATTGTCTTCGTGTTTTGTTGCTCCTCCAAGACTTAGTGCAGCATCCCACAAATGCCATCTCGACTGCAGTCTGTCTGAGTCAGACCGGGGGAGATGCTGCTGTTTCAAAATGGCCCTCACCTACCTCACATCTTTTTCATAAAACATGGGATAGCAATGGTTTTATGTACGAGGTTCTTTTGAATAGGATTAAGTTGAGCAAGTTTGAAATCCAATCGCCGTCATTGGCAGTTCTCAGGGTAAAATGTAAGCTTGAATAATGTAGTTAATGCTTAGGATGACTCAATGCTTTAAGGAAAGGTAATACAATTTAACACTGGCTCTCTTATTGCCTTAGCCCACAGTTTTAGATAGGAACTATATTAATGGCTGTTTAGTTTGTATTTTGCCCAGATTTGTAGCCTCTAAATGTACTTGATAACTTTCTGAGATTGCCACAACAGATTCTTCTTGATTGCTACTTAGCAGTCAGTCAGTCATAGGTTTTATTCAAAACACAAAATACATTAAAAAATAACTTTCACTGTCACTTACACCGGATATTTCATTATGTATGAAAGGCATTGGCTGAAGCTAAGCTTATGTTGCCAGTTACTCAATAACTTCTGCTGTTCCAGTACTATCTGAACTATTTTTATACTAAGATCAGCTTTGCTATATTAAACACAGTACTGTAGATCTTTTTCTCTTCTGTCATACCTGCTGACAGGTGAATCTGACGTCCAACATGAAACATCCACAGTCTGTGGTAAACAGAACCTAGTTCTTGACAAAACTTACTTTTCAGCATTTGACAAAAAGTGCCAAACAACAGCTTATACTGCTGCTTTTAGCTCTGTCCACTGTAAAACAAGCATATTGTTTAAAAACCTGTTTAGAAGGCTTTCTAGGTATTCGCTCTTCAGGTTTTATATTACATAATACTTGTGTTCTGCCTGCACATTGTTCACACTGCCAGACTGAAAGGTGGATACAGAGCTCTGGATATGGGTTATCCTCATGAGGCTATGGTGGACATGACAGGAGGAGTAGCTGAGGTCCTGAGCATCTCCAACCTGCCCAGAGACCTGGTGGACTTTCTCCGCTCCCTGCTCGTCAAAGGAGCCCTCATCAACTGTGCAAACTGCCAGGTACAATCAAATCAAATGAAGTCATTATTGTACTGTACTGTATATTCTAACTTAATACATGAAGGGGCATGCAATAATACAGCTCCTTTGTGCTGAGTCACATATGTCTTTGTGCTGTTTTTATGTTGTGTGTTCTCCAGGGCCCTTTGGAGCAGAAGAATCCCTTGGGAATCATGTTCAGACATGCCTATTCTCTCACTGCAGTAGAGAAGGTATGTACACTGTACTTAAAAATGATCTAGGCCATCTTACACATGAGAGACAGATTTAATACAATGTGAAAAGCATTTCATTAAGTAATCAGAACATCCTAGGCTGCACAGTGGTATGGTAGTTATCGCTCTTGCCTGACAGCATGAAGGATGTGGTATCTTTTTGAGTTGAGTCTGCACGTCCTCTGGTTTTCCCCAAAGAAATGCATATACTGTATCTACTGAATGTCCCTAATGAATAAATGTGATATTGAATGGTTGTCTGTCAATGTGTTTCTATGCCCCCCTCTTAAAGCCCATAGTTGCTAGGATTTGCTCATGTCAAAAGAGAAAAGGGATAAAGTAGTCATTAAGAACTCTTAATGATTGTTATAAATCCCATATAAGTCACATTTATGCTCATCATCCCTGTAGGGCCAAAACGGATCGTGACTTGTACATTCTTTTGTCTGATTAAATTCTGCTAAAACTATGTGAGCGGAACAGCTAATAACTCATTCTGCTTTTACTGTAAAATATTATGTGAATTATAAAAACAGCACCACATTTGTTTGTAAAAAAAATATGTATATATTTTTTTGATACTATAGGTGATGACATCTCGTGGCCCTATAGATCTGGTGCGGATCCTAAATCCCTGGGGCGACACAGAGTGGGAGGGGCCTTGGAGTGACTTCAAAAGGTTAATATACTTAATGGGTCAAAGTAAAGCCGAACAATGTTATAAGTATTGTAAAGTTGTTGACATGCAGATGTTGCTTCTTCAGCCCAGAGTGGAACACAGTGAGCCCACAGGAGCAGAAGCGGGTGGGCCGCGTCAACCGCGAGGATGGAGAGTTCTGGTCTGTACATGCATTTCATATATTTTCTTTTATTTATGTTGTGTGAATGTGTTTGTGCTACTGCTGTAAGACAAATTGCCCCTTGGGGACAGGACAACATGTGAATTGCAATGAACTAATGATAGCTAGGACTTAAAGTAAAAAGTGTAGAAATTAAGAGAGCTAATAGTAAAAAATAAGACTAAACCAGGTAAAAACAAAACCAACAAATTATACTTACAGTTGTTTTCTTTTGATTCACAGCAAAGTGTCGAGCCCTCAGTCCCACCAAAGCCCAGTCTGCTCTCGGGATGCTTGTGGCGCAAACGTCCCAAAACTGGCCCCGTGGAGAACTCTATGCCCCCGGTGGATACTCAGAACTACTGCAGCATCAGTCACGCCTCATGCGGTCGGACAGATTTTGATTTGGCACAGGGTCGAGGAGGCGAGGAGGAGATGGAGGCAGAAGACACCACCCCGAACGACAGGCCGCAGATCCCGATGAGCTGTGAAGTAAAGGATATGACGAACGGGCGGGCGCACACATCTCTAAGGCCCATATCCCATCTCAGCAATCACCGCTTCAGGAGCATGCACGCCCGCGAGAAGAAGGCCACACAGATGCTCGCTATAGTGCTCGGTGAGTGCAGCAACCAAACTGACAAACATGTAATGAAGTGTAATTGTATTGTAATAGCTTTGTCATTATTACATTAGAACAAACAGCTAATATAATGACCTGAAAAATCTGACCAATTAAAGTACACTGTGTTATATCAGTGTTTATTGGCTTTTCATACCAGAGAGTTTAGGAGAATCAATAGCAAAGTAGCATATATGTAAGCCACGCTCTGTAGCTATAATATATGGACTTTCAACAGCCAAAGTAAAACGATATAAATATGTGTGTGTATTGGCCTGGGTATATTAAAAAACTCAGAAGTAAAACTTATTGATCTACATGGATTTGGTGCTTGGTCACAATAGAGCAGAAAACAAATGAAAGATAAAGAATTATAAATAATAATATTATACTTTGAATCAAATACAAAGGTATGGTACAAGAGTTAAAAAAACAAACACTACATTATATACAAACAGGTGTGAGAAGGGGCACTAAAAAGATGGCAGACCATTGCAGTGATACCCAGACCTCTGTGAGCATTTCTCTTCCAATTTCTCCCAAAGCCTTTTCTAACTCAGTCCATGTGAGATGACACAATAGTCATAATAAAACACAGATGTTATGAGTGACTGGTTTTGTCTTGTCTGGAGCCAGTCACCTGTAATGCCTTCAAACACCGACTTCAAAACACAGACACATTTGTTCATTTGATCTTTATTTCGACAAAGGCCCAGTTAAATCAAGCAGAAATGTCACAAGTGTCCGGCGCTCTTCGGGCTGCCTCTGACACGCTCCAATTAGCAGCAGGTTCAGCGTGAGCCACGTCCAGTTAGGCCCGGTACTGCTCACATCTGCCTTTCACCAATTTAATCTGAGGTGTCGGATCAAATTACTCTGGTGTCAGGGACGAAAACATGGGAAAAAATTTAATTGGCTTTTCACCTTTTTCTTCTTTTTTTTTTTTTTTTAGATCTGACATTATAGTCTTTGAAGAATTAACGCTTACATAATTGTTTTAGTTGGGTTTGTTTTGTTATTGTCACACACACAAGGACGCATGAAATAGTATAGAAAATCATTATACTTAATAAGCCTTTCTTTATGGCTACATTCAGCCTTAATGGGGACTTATTATGCAGTTTTTTCTGTGCTTTCATGTTCTTCCTCGCCAAAAGGGTTAGAGTCCATTTTTCTTTCATTTCAAGTGTGTTTGAATCTTGTATGCTGAGCTGCTAACCTTATCTATAGCTAAAAACACCTTGTTATTACCTTTCATTGTTTACTTTTGGCTATAGAAGTGAAGTGGGTGTGGTCAACGGGGGAGAGGACCTTAAACCTAATCCAATATATATATATTGGATATATATATATATCTTAGCGAGTTCTTCTGATCCTAAGCATTTCATTGCATTTTTGACCTTGTGTTGAACCTGCATATATATATATATATATATATATATATAAAATATATAATTTCTTTTTTTTTTCTTTTTGCAGTTTCACAAATTCAAATTAGTCTTTTGCGTGGTCACACATATCAAAGCTGTAACACACGGGGTCAAATGCTGGCTCCTCTCTCTCTTCACTCTCCACATCTGAACTTGTCTTTGGTCATTGTATTTAGTGGACACTCAAATGTATGTGAATTATGTGTCTCAAACTTGTCACACCAATTTACTGCTGTCTCACACATGTGCAGCAAAAAATGGATTTGAATGGCAGTTTGAACATGTGTCATGGTTGAGTTGAGTTTTGTATGTGCTTGTTGCTTAGGGACGAATGAATAGACGTTTCTATTCAGTGTTGGAGAAAGTGGCGAATTTTGATCACTATTAAATCTCTCTCTCTCTCTCTTTCTTTCTCTCTCTTTCTCTCTCTCTCTCTCTCTCTCTCTCTCTCACTTGCTCTCTCTTTCTCTCTCTCTCTCTCTCTCTCTCTCTCTCTCTCTCTCTCTCTCTCTTTGGTCCACCTCCGTCTATCCTTTCATATTCATGTTTTGTGCCTCTATTCACCTGTTTCTTTTGTCTTGATCCATTTTCATATTTTTGGTCCATTACAGGAGTGTTCCTCATCTGCTGGCTGCCCTTCTTTGTAACGCACATCTTGAACACCCATTGCCGGACATGTTATGTGCCCCCCGCGCTCTACGGTGCATTCACCTGGCTGGGGTACGTCAACAGTGCCCTAAACCCGGTCATCTACACCACTTTTAACATCGAATTCAGGCGGGCCTTCATCAAAATCCTGAGCTGCTGAGGATGGCGAGGAGCAAGAGACACATACAGGGATATGCTGACTGTCAAATACCACAATTCAGATACATGGTGTGCAATAAAAAAACAGGGCTTTTTTGGACAGGATTAAACTTCACAAGGTCTTAAAAAACAGCACAATATGTGGACTTCACGTCACTTTTTGTTGATATGTAAGTGTACAATATACAACAGCAGACTACTGGCACCATTCAGGGCGATTTTCAGATCGATGTCATGGGAGCTCACAACGTTCATAATCAAGCTTCAAGGCAGATGAATTGATCCAGGAATGGGCCACTTCCATCTCGGGGTGACTGCCTGTGTGGTTTCATACCCCTCCCCTCCCCCTAAAGCTCCAAGTCATCATCAGCACCATCATTACCATCAGTTACCCACTGATACATGCACAAATCAAGAACTTGGATTTGAAAGGATCGTATCGATCAACCACCATCACTGCTGGGACTATTTTCAAAGATTGTCATAATGTATTGATGTGGAGACATGTGTGCTCAATGTGAACTCATTAGAATTAAAACATTGACATTTTGATGTTTGTGGAAAAAAAAGTCTGTATTTTTTTAAAAGGGAAAAGGCTGTTTATTTGGAAAGCTATGTGTTTGAATTAGAGATGTTGGCAGAAGAATGCTGCAGCTTTGTGATGCTAACAAATCAAGCTGATTGTAAACTGACTAAGGGGCTAGGGACTGTCATGGGACAAACATTATTGCAGTGTGTTGTAAATAAAAAGATTCAACGCCTTCATGGACCGCTTTATCTATACTATTGCACACACATATGTCTTTGGGCGAGGGCCAAACAATAGCCTGTTAAAGTCTATAGGAAGTGATCAAAAAGCGTTGTCTGTGTTATTGATGTGGAGAGAAGGTTGAAGATAATGGGCAAAGATGATAAAAAGAATATATACATAAGCTAAGTTCAAGTTCTTCAACAGAAATCACTCAAAGAAATTCATATACCAGAATCCTTCAAGAGCGTAACAAACTTGAGCCTATATAGAAAGTGTATGGAGGTAATCAAAAGGCAGTGTTAGTGATGGATGTGGTGAGGAAGTACAAGATAAGGGAAGATGGTAGAGTTGTGCAGAAAGGGGGAAATGAAGTCGACAAAATGGATTAAAGGAGAGAGCAAAAATACTTGATCATGGCTGTCCAAACTTTTTCAGTGAAGGCCAGTGTGAATTGAAAATGTTCAAGAGCAGACCATCCTTCTTCATATTTTCTAAACCATGAGAATATAATTATTGAGCGCAATTACATTTTCTATAGACTGACCAAACCATAATTACCTTAAATGTCAACAAAAGTCCAACTGTGCAAATATATATATATATATATAAACATAATGAATCCAGGCTCAAAAATGTAATTCTGTAACATTAGTGACACTAGTGGAAATACAAAAGTATTGAATGTTGAAGGGCCATTAACAATGCATTTTATTTTTGATGAAAATATAAAATCTCTTCAGCTGCAACAAATGTCTCCCAGACTGTACTTTGTACACCCCAGATGGAAAGAACCCTACAAAGCAGTAAAATAATGCACTAAAAGTAATTATTTAGTGGCTGGTGTTATGGCGCGTTCCAGTTGTACTCGGAGGTCGGAATTTCCGAGTTGTAAAAATCAATTGGAACAGCCCTTCATGACGGAATTCCAAATGGGAATAACTCGGACAACCCCTAGATGAAAAATCCAACATCCAACAAGAAAGTGCAAAATATACATTTTTCTAAAAATTCTGAGCCATCCTCTACTGTCAACCTGGCATCTATAGCATTCTGCTGTGGTGTGTTTGAGTATCTGCAGTTATGAAACAAGCTAAAATGTTCTATTGTGCTAGTCCTGCTAACGGTTAAATGAAGCTGTTAACGTTATAGATTTTTTTTATTTCAGAGTTAACCCTATATTGCCCAATTGATAAACAATGCAAAGAAAAGGCCTTTTTTAGAAAACACTAGATAGTCTTTTGAGATTTTGAGATGTTTGGAAGTCTCCAAGCTCCTATTTCTACTCACACCTGCTCGTCTTGTGACTCGTTTCTACCATTGCGTGGTCTCTTCCAGGCACTGTTCACTATGCTGAAGCACCAGTGTACATGTGAATGAGTCTATTTGTCAGCAGCGGGTGTGATGAAAGAGCCTCTCCAGTTTAAGAGGTCAGTAGTAGGCCATGCATAAATCTGAAGCCATCATTCCTGGAAGATCATTGACATAATCTATGTCTCTGGGATGAGGAGTGATTTTCCTCTAATTAAATTTGAATGGATATGATTTAGGTGTCAATGTGCTGTGTGTGCAATCGCCTGGAGCTAGATGCTAACAAAAACCTGATGATAGTGAAAACTGTGTGTGACAAATGTCCTGAGGTGCTGTCTGTAGAAAGGTTACAAGGATTAAAACCCCCCAAATGTATCTATACCTTGGGGAGGATGCAGCCAATTTCATGCCAATTTGGCTTTTGTACAGCCAGGAAAAAAACAGTTGTGTCTTAGTTGACATTTTGTGCCAGACGTTTTCTTAAGCGTCACTGTGCAATATAGTGTGATTGTTTTAACACTTACTAGTAATAAAAATACCTGCTGCTGTTGAGAGGAATAGAGAAATGGATGGATGCACTTGAGAATCTTAAAAGCTTCATTAGACAGCAAGCATCAGACGTGTGTAACATCACAACTGATGTAAAAATAATAATATACATTTTATTTGTAATACACTTTATATTTCAAGGAAATCTCGAAGTGCTACAGCATTTAGAGTTGACTTACATCAAGGTCACTTAGAAAAGCTAAAAACAAGAAATACCAACAAATCAATAAAGAACACTAGAAGCGTCATAAAATGTCCTAATAGGCCTTTTTGAATAAAACTTTTAACTGGTTTTTAAAAGACACGCTCTGTGGTGCGCTCAGAGACCTTGGAAGAGCATTCCACAGATGATGTGTAAGTAGTCAGAGTTTATATTTGATCCTGTAGTGGATGGGTAACCAATGGAGGGTCTGGAGAATAAGTGTGATGTGGTCGTATTTGCACCTCCTCATCAGGATCCTGGCAGCACATTTCTGGATGTACTGAAGCTTCTGTAGGCACCTGTCAGAGATCCCGACGAGGAGGGCATTACAGTAATTCAGCCTGTGTGTATCAGGTTGGGAGAGGGAGGGATGTTTTTGAGATGGAGAAAGGAGACTTTGGACAGGTGGCGAATATGGTTTTCAAATGATAAATGTGGGTCAAGTTTGACACCTAGGTTTGTGAAAGAGGGAGAGACATGACTGATGGGGGATGACTGGTTCTGATGAGGGGTAATGATGAGGATGGCTTCTGTTTTGTTGCTGTTTAATTGGAGAATCCTCTCTGACATCCATGCCTTTGTCTCCTCCAGGCATGCAGTGAGAGCAGATGGGGTGACTTAAATAAAGTCTATTTTTAAATATAACTGGGTATCATCAGCATATGTGTGAAATGAGATCCCATGTTTCCTGATGCTTTGACCCAGGGTGAAGCATGTAAACTGTGAACAGAGCTGGCCAAAGAACTGACCCCTGAGGGACGCCTCAGGTGACAGTGTGGGGTGATGATTTTGCCACATAATCAGCTCTGCCAGTGAGGTATGACTGGAACCATTGGACCAGAGCTCCTGACTTTTTCCCAGGTAAGTGTAACCTGCGGGACAGGCCTCATTTAATGCAGAATAGGACTCTGGTTTGTGTCAGGTTTCAGTAAGGCACATAAGGTTTTACATTGTCAACAATATGGTCCTGTATTAAACTGGATTTATTTCACAGAGACTGGTCAAGAAATAGGGCTATTTTAATACTGGAAGGGGGTTTACACCGGAGGGCGGAGCAGGTGGAAGTCCACTCAGTGTTTACCATGTCTCCCGGTCCGCCGCAGCCCGTTATTGGTCCTTGTGGTGGCTGTGTTCTGATGAAGTAACCAGTGCGTCGAATGTGCGCCAAAACAGGACGCCATAAATGCCAGTCAAATCGCTAGGATGGAACCAGTTTTGTTGAAAATATTGCGCTTTTGGGTCATCAACGCCCACTTGAAGGGCAAAAGAACCCTCCTCCAGCGACTGAAACGGCAAGCAATGAGGCATGACAGCCGACAATGAGGCAATCCCCGGGGCCAATAGCAAGTTGTGCCGGGGAGAGATGCCACCATAGAAGCCGGCAAAAAGGCAAGAATCCCTTCGACTCTCCGGGTCCTGGTGAGTTTTACCGTCAGATGGTAAATATACACACTTGCTAGGTGGTAAGCTACTTGTGTAGCATGCGCACTTCTAGTGTATCTTACTAGATTCTAAATTACTAGATCCAGTGTTCAGCTCTGGCCTACATGCTGCAGATGTCAGAGGAGGTCATGGATGAGTTGGATTCATACCAGTACAAAACATCTGCAGAGAGACAACTGAGACTGCTCCCAGCTGTGAGGCAACTGTTGTAGGTAATCTTAGAGGGACTCTATGCTAACTGTACATTTCTGAGCTTTCTACCATGTTTTTTTCACCAATTGTTTTTCTTGTGGTGCTGGCCTACTCGGAATCTATCGATCAGTCAAGAAACCCCACAAACTACTACTTTCCATTGTTTGCATTAGCTATAGACGTGAAGTGTGTGTGGCTAGTGGGGGAAAAGAGGGCCTAAAAAGGACATGCTCCTAATCTGATCTAATCTTTGAGAGAATGCAACAAATACCAAAGAAATTTTCAATAAATATTGTTTTTAAAATACTGCATTATATTTGCATTTTAGAATGTAAAATACTATTCTAGAGGAAAACAAAATCAGCTCAAGTTAGTGAATAGCTCTTTGGGTCATCCTCTTACTGTTTTTAAGCTTCTCACTGATTTAAATTGAGTCTATGGGGGATGCCTCTTAATAGAAACGTACAAAACACAAAATGATTTATTGGGGCTTCAGTTCATTTTGAGACTACAGGGAGCAGATTGGATTATGCCAGGCTGCCACAGTCATCCTAATTAACAGAAAACACTGCACTGTTTGATTGTGTAAGAAAAGATAACCTTGCTTTTAAGTTGTCAGTAAAATAACCATTGTTAGAAAGTTTTGCCGAATGTTGAACTGGATCATCACATCATGGATTATGGTCAAATTTGATACATATCTGAACATTGTTGCCCATCTAACCAAAAACCCAATGTGCCAGTAATGTCTTCTTTTATGTTTATTCATCTGGGTGTACCATAGCATTTATCTAGAGTTGGGACCGGCACAAACCGTACACTAGCCCTCATCTGTATCTCCCAACGGTAATGTGTCGTTGTTGGTGTACTGGATCCACACAAAAGATACATTTCACTGTGACTATTTCCGTTATCTTGCAAACCAATCAACCAATGCGAGCAACAGCACCTTTTTGAAATGTAAATATACAATGCATTTATTTAAAACCCAGTGCGTATAGACAAACAACACAAAGTAAGGGTATTTTTAGTTCAAACAATAGTCTTGACCAAGTATGTATTTAATGATGCAATCTACAGCAATGTGTCTTCTTTGCTGGAGCCATGTGGAGTTAGATAGTGGAATGGCCAAAGTTGATTCAGCTCTCAACTCGATAATGATGATGGATCGACAACACAAAGAAGCCAACAAACAAACAAACATAGCCCCCGCCACTCGGAAAATAAAACAGACACGACCGAAGTGTTTACCAAACTGTCTGAATCTATGCGGGGTTAAGGTTGCATGTAAGTGAACTTCACCCTTCACTGCAACCATCGTTGTCATTTACTGGTACATGCATGCAAAGATACAAACTGAACGGTAGAATCCACTTCAGGGGTTACCGTATTTGGTGCGTGACCTATAGTAGAATGCATGCAAGTCCAAAAAGGTATTTACTTTCTGTCTGTCACAACATGTCTATGTATGCAATGTGTATTATGGGATATGGCTAAAGTGAAGGATCTGTTCATGAGTAAAATGCAAAAGGAGGGATGGTGCTAAGACCTGCACAGTATATTACAGATTTATCATCATTATTGCAGTACTGGCAAATACAACATTTATTTCATTGCATTTCCATTGGATATAAATATACACTCAGTAGTCCAATGTCTTGATTTAATCCTGGTTTGGTTTTTTTTTTGGCTTAAATTGACCTTCATACATGTTGTTGTAGATACTACGTCAAAAAGCATATCGCGTGTTGAGGATGACACATGGAAAGAGGGAGCTTATCCAATCAGCGCATGTTTATTATTAGGAGGTCTCGGTGTTAGGAGGATACACACATGACAGGCTGCATCCAATCATATTAGTCAAACCAAGGACCAAAACATGACTGACGCAATAGTGAACCAAAGCCATAATTCTTACCCTGCTAGATTTACACAACACTGGGCTACACAACAGGCTCACCAACATTTGAATGATTATGTATTCAGAGATGGGATTCTATGACGGAACTAAACTTTCCACTATCCCAAACTAGTCCTCAGTCTCTTTGGTAATACGCCTTTTTCACCCACAGAACTGCAGCTCACTGGATATTGTATTTTATTTCTAAAATACTCAAAGAGCTCCACCTAAGACCACATGTTCAAAATCACTTATATTACTTTCATTCTGATGCTTGGTTTGAACCTCAGCTGGGTAATATCTAGAAAATGGAAAACGTTCATACAACAGTGATATTACAGGGTGCTATTTAAGTGGCCAGCCAATATACATCTAAGTCCATGCATTGTTTAGAATATTCTTATGTTCTTTATTTACATCCGTTGTCCTTCTCAAGTATCTATTTGACTCCTCCCATTTCTATTGCACATTATATTCCTCTCACTGGCTTTGATTGCGTTATGTGTGGAAGGCTAGCTGTAGCTGTAAGAGGAAACTCAGTAGAATGAGATATGTATTTTTTTACTTCCTGGTCAGTAGGTTTAAATAAATACACACCTACTGCATAACACCCACTCCTCACTATCAGCCCCGAGCAAATTGGACAATTTAATCAGAATAGGCAACAAAAGGTTCTGCCGTTTCCATGGATACAAGTTAACTCTATAAGTAGTAATGAATGTGTAATGTAGAAAGAAGGGGAGTTCGAGCCCTTTAATATGTCAGCCACTAAAGGGAAAAGTGGATTGCAAAGCTTCTAAATTAGTCTTGGTTTAGACCTGGTTTAGACCTGGTTTAGTCTTGGTTTAGTCTTGGTTTAGCCCTGCTCCTGGTTTAGAGACATTTATTCATGGTTTAGACCTGGTTTAGTCTTGGTTTAGGCTGAGTTGTGTCTTGTTTTACTGTATGGTATTGTGCTGGATTGGACATGACTTAGAGTGGGAGTGCGTTAGTATTGGTTTAGTCTTGGTTTAGTAATGGTTAATTATATCGGCGAAACGACAATATTATGGATATTATGGAATCACGTCGGTGTTCGTCTACATCCCCAGATCCTAGCTTTGAATAACTCAAAAACGAATTGCCGGATCAGTTTCAACATTTGCACACAGGTACATACCATAAAGACGCCAAACTGTATCAATTTGGGTACTTCTTCGATTAATGACTATTAAATAATTCACTAATTAATATTTTGATGCACTTTTATTGAGCCAATAATCCTGCTGAACATAAACGAAATTGCGTGAATGTTGTCACATTGATCCGGGCTAGTGTATACTTAATGTACATAGGCACATTACAGAGGTCAAATAA